>JAQGBW010000239.1:0-51640 GCA_034698625.1 Julus scanicus | reverse complement strand
TGTATCCTTCAAGTAACATGTCCTCCAAATGTATCCTTCAAGTAACATGTCCTCCAAATGTATCCTTCAAGTAACATGTCCTCCAAATGTATCCTTCAAGTAACATCCATGACAATTTGTTATTCCGGGTGTTCATGATTGTTGGAGATATTGGACAAATATTTCCCGACAACCCCTCTTGCACCCCATACCACATCTTGCGGACTGTGTAGGATAAATTGAATTTAGAAGCATACAGACATTGCTACATTCTCTTGTTCTGAAGCGTTATTGGATGTCAGCTTTGGAACAACATCTTAGTGCCATTCTGTCCACAAACATCGTCTGTTACAGATGATTTTCCAGGAAAAGCAATTCCTGACAGAGGACTCATCGAATGTTGCCGATAAGATGTCACTTAGATGAATAGCAGCATGTTCCAATCTATACAGTAAGCTTGAATAATTTCAGAATATTCTCTGAAAACTATTTAAAAAGTACAGAATGGAGGAGCATGAGGGAGTTTGAAAGTTGTTCCATGACACTAACTACTAGGTGTCGCAAACTAGTAGCGAGGAACAAAAAGCAATTTTCCAAGCCATTGGAAAGAAAGTCTTGGAGAAATCAGGGAACCTTACCAGCATTTCCTATGCGATGTCAACAAACGATGCTTGGAAACTCACTCGTGCCCAAACACCTCCCCAAACTCGCTCACCGACAATGTTTTCCAATCAATACTCATGTGGAGGAAAAAAGTGTGGGCTGACCCCCTTGCCTTCTTCAGTGTTCCCCTTCTCCCACTGGAATTCCCTGATGCCTGTCAGTGCAACAATTTCAATCAATGCCGGGGGATGCCCCGGAAATGGCATCTCTCCTGACACAAGCAACAATTGGTTGCTGTACAGGATTGGACATGAAACATCGTGCAACAGTCCAGGACTTTGGCAGGAGCTTATACTAACCCTCCTCCCATTCTCCCCTGCGGCAGAGCATCTTAGTGCATCTTCCAGATTAAAGCATTAAATATTTACCAGAAGGATGGTAAATTTGCTAGACACGATGGACCGAGCACGCTTAGCTAAGCTGGCTTTTAATGCGGTCAGAGGAGTGGGCAGCTGGGAATCAACAAGAGGAGGGGCAGCAAGGGCACGGATCCAAAAGAGCCTTTGACGTCCACCAATTTCCTTGGGGAATCGTCCATCCCCTTCGAGATCTGGAAATGCACGGGAAGATCAAAGAAGACCAGAGCCACAAGAAGATTTCGGCAAAAATAATCCAAATTATTATGTCGATTGCATTGACGACCCAAAGTAGGTCCTAAAGTCGGTTGTGGTTATAGCCTGCGCTAACATTCGCTGTGAATAACCTCTGGAAAACAGCCAAGGCAGTAACGAGGATAGTCAGTTAGGTTTTCCTTCACTGATGTTTAACTTGTATATTGGATTTTTATCTGAAAGCAACCTCTAACATAAAAGAATTTGCAGAAGTCAGTCGTTTACCTTACCAAAGAGATAGATGCAGTAAAATGCATTCTGTTCATGTATATGCATGTATCAGAAAAGTGCTGAAAGTGTCATTTTCATAATTTAGAATTCAGGATAATGCAGATTTGTAATATATATTTTTTTTTAATAATTACCATTCATAAATTTTATAGAAAGGTATCCAAACTTTTACCCAAAGGACTAAAGCTCGTTGGATATTCCAAGCAGGAATTTGGTCGTGTGGACAATTGGACATAATTGACACTTGCTCTGGCGGCCTTTTGGACAACTGAACGTTTGGACAAAAAACCATGTGGAGAAGTTGATATTTCGTCAGATGGTCATTTGGGCATACTACAATTGGCATAACGTAAGCTTGCAAGTATGTATTTATATCCATTCCAGAGGTGAGATGGGCTGAGTCCCATGGTGCCTAATAACACTTACTATGTATATTTATATCCACCTTTTCTCCAAATATCACTTTGACAAAAAGTGGCAAAGGTCCAATTGTCCACTTGCCTACATGAGCTTTCGTTCTTTAAGCTAAAGTCTGGGAATCCAATAGAAGTTTTGGCATATTTTGTTGGCAAGGATTGTGAAATACCTTTTCTAATTCGAGACCAATGACCATTTTATGTCTTGTCGACATTTGCAAGCTTCGGTTTATTGTTCAAATACAATGTAAATGTTTATAGGCCACGTCTGCTTGCCAATGAGCAATAATGCATGCAAGAGAAAGGTTGCGGATTCTCATTATCCTATCGTTGCAGAATTGGAGGATCAGCAAAGTTGATGTTGCCTAATATGGTGCTGTTTGCTAGCTTGACCCAGTTTTCTCTCTTCTTGCAAGCCTCGTAACATCCCAGTTTGGCAAAGTGGTTACAAAAACTCCAAAGTGTACGTGCGTTACGTCGAAGTAGGGATACCGAATGCTTGAAACAAGCAGATATATTCAAATTTATTCACTTCTGGTAAAGAAATGCAAGAATGCTGCGTTAGAGAAATGCATCTTGCCATAGCTTACCATCGAAGGCTTCCCCCACTTTAGTGGTATTTTCCTCCCCCTCCCCATCACTCCTCCTAAACACTTCTTCCTCCAGGGATGTAAATCGAACAGTGGTGACTGCATGCAATATAAATGATCATCTCGTTTTTTTGGGAGGTGCCACGGGTTTGATTCCCGCATGGTCCATTCCAAATGGTAGTTTTCACTATTCTTGACAAATAACTGGGAGGAGGTGGTTCTTCCCTGCCTGGGACCTCCTCTGGGGACGCGCCATCCGTGAGCATGACTTTGGCCACTCGGGCCGTTCTTGAGGAACGCCCTGTATTCTCACTTGAAGCAAATGCACGTGCTGAAATCACGTGACCACCCACGTCGCTAAGCCAGGCTTATCGAAGGGGTATTGATAAATAATGCGCTCGAAATGGGAATGATGAGAGGAAACAAAAACGAGACTATAAAAGACGATGGGTAAATAAGCCCTCGGAGATTGAAATGGCCCAGCTCCCCCTCAGTTACTGTTTTCTCTCTCTATTATTAATAATTTGCATTTCAGACAACACATAAATGAATATTGATCGGCCAAGCTCCCATTTCCGGAATAATGCATTTATTGATCATGATTCCACCCGAAAACCCATTCCAATGCAATGCAGTGCATAAACATGTTTTTTTATGGCCTAGCACAGCCCAAACCTCCGCCCGCGGGCACCCCTTGCAAGTGGGCTTCTCCTGGAGCTGTACGGGTTGCCCCCTCTCAAGGGGGTCGTTCTTGGTTAAGACATTCTTGGTATTGTCCTTAAGGGCGATGCTAAAGTGAAAGAGCGCCAATTGGGATGCATCTTGCTGAAATTTAATCCAAGAGCGTGAACTGTTCTTCCAATTTACGAGACCGAAAAGTAACGAAATATTTTTTTTATTACACGTTAGATTTTGATATAAAAGTTATTCCATCGCAGTTTTCGTCGTTATTCGAAAGTGGTAAAAGGGGAGAAATTCTTCTTATAAGTTTTCAAATTGTTCCAAAACAAATTCCAGGTATTATTTTTTCAGCATCCTCATGGATTTTTTTCTTCAAGAAACATAAGGACTGTTATTATTATTCCCAGATCAGCATGATATTTCTATGCCTCACGGTTGTCAAACAAGCTTAAGACATTATTTAAGAAATAGTTTTTCCATGAGTCAAAAACAGATTTTACATGATTTGACTGGAGCACTCAATTTTCATCATCAAGAAACACAAAACGTTATTGTTTTCTGATCTCTTCAAGCCCATTTAAAAGTCCCTCTGACAACATTCTTGAAATGTACAAATTATGAAACATGTGTTCTATACTTATACGTACAACGTCATATATGTGAAACTGGGAAACCTAGGAAAACCAGCTATCAAGAACATCTTTACCTTCCCTGTGAATGACGGTGGCGCCCAACTTCGGAGGCTGAGGAAAATAATGTCTTTTGTAATAAACTGGATGAATTTGCATGCTTAAAAGGTTTTTATAGACGACGCACTGCGTTCATACGCCAAGTGTTTTGTCTATTTTTTTCAGGCAAAAAAAAAAACACCATACACAACTTAATGATTGGCTTAGCGGATTAAAGCCGACAGCCGCAAGGTGGCGCTCCTACAAAAAGGGCACGATGGAACTTGGGTCTCCATTCCGGCTCTGCGCCTTGGGAAATCTGTTTTTTTAAACGCGCTATCTGTCGCGCAACACGCGACATAGGAGACATGAAAGGAAAACATTTTCAACATATTGATGTGAAACTTGAAGGTAAATGCAGAATGAAAGAACTTTGGTGGGAGATGGAGAATCACAATATTGAATTTCACCGGTTGTTTTTGGGATGGCACTGCGTTTCCCCTGCACAGGCACACCTGTAACCCAAGCACAAATCGGATAGGATTCCTGCAGATTTTGCATTACTGCAGAGGGCAATGAGGCGATGAAATGCCTAATTTACTTCACTAAGCTATCTGTCATAATTTCAGAGATTCTGCCAGTCAATCATAAATGAAAACGATGGTAAATTTTTTCCGGTTAGGTCACAATATGACATCCACGGTTTTTCCAAGCACCGTTTAGGTTGCATTTGCGGCGATTTTAACGGGACTTTAGGTTTTAAGGGCAGCACGTGTTGCTGCACCACATCTGGGCATAATTACAGTCCGTTGAAAGTCGGAGCCAGATCGCAGACCGGGCGAATGCGCTGTCTCCATGGTTACCACTGTATCAGTAATCAATGAATGCCGGTCTGGGGGACACGACTCCTCAAATTGGTTGATTATAAGACATATAATCCGATGTCCTACGGGGATTTGATAGGGGCCTGGACAAACATCGACTGGGGGCCGCCATCTTCAAAAATAGGGACCAGGTGGAGGTGGAGGACAACCCACGCTTGGCCTTCTGCATTACTGTAATTAAGCCGAGTCAGCTGAGGAGAGGGATTTTCCATTCGGACTAATTGGATCAAGCAGGGTTTGTGGTAAAGCAGCAGATTTTGTTTTCCTGAAAACGACGCCAGGTGGCATCACTTTTGAGGGCCATTGATTGGGATGATTGGTTGTTTGGATGGATGAGATTTTCTTGATTCAAATTCAGTGAGCTAAGTACTCCCCTAGTTGAAAATTTTGATGAAATTGCCTGTAGATAAAGGAGGAATTGCTGTGATGGTTCTGATGAACAAGACCAATCTCATTGCACAACCATGGCTTCATAATCGCCATTTAAATGTCATATTGGGACACCACATTAGGTTTTTAATTGTTTCTTTGGATAGCTAACTTTTGAAAACTGAAGCTGTTAGGTAAAACTACATTTGCAAAACTTGCGAAACTTATTAATGGTGAGGCCACTTCTGGTGTATCGGTAAAACTATTCCCCATAAGTTTACGATGTGTTTCTCCGTCGTGCTACCACGCAACCCAATCACCCGAATAACAGTTTAACGGTTTGCCCTTCGGTCCTAAACTGCGAATTTAATCGCCGAATAAATTCAGCGAAGGGAATAAAAATGGAGATTCTTTGATTGATGCCTGTTGAGCTGTGCCGGGATGCAGAGACATGATGCGCTAGTTAAAATCGCTGTCAGCTTTATGGCAGTTGTCAGAATGCTGAGAAAGTATGTTTTCGTGTTTTTAGAGGCCATAAAAAAGTCGGTTGCTTCGTCGTAGAATGGCAGTTTCGTCTGGCCCTCAGGCAATATTCGTATAGATTTTTCTCTTTTTTTATTCTGATGGAAATTGAGTCGTTGACAGCGGTTGCCAGAGTCATTTCGTTGCGGCAATAGGTTAGGCCAAGGCGGCCATCTTGGGACTTCTAAATTATCATCTTTAGCAATTCTCGTGGGAAGCTAGTGTCGCCAAAATGTGCACGCACTCAGTTGAAGATCACTGGAGATATGTTCAGTTTGGCTCAAGTTAAGAATTGTTTTGTTGGTGTAGTTCAGTTTACTCTAACTGAAAGGTGCATGGTATGGAACTTCTACTAACAATTTTTTTTATTTTCTGCAATACAAAATAGTAGTTCTGGTCAATTTAACCGTAGTTTCCAGGGTGGAAACAAACTGATATGGGCCATGTATGGGCATGTATGGCTAATTCCAAATATGGCTAGACCAGAAATTGGACACGTCCGGACATGTATATGGCCAGATAAGTCCATATATGGCAAAATAAATCCATAATAAGTCCATGGTTATGTATGATCCATACGTGGCTATATATGGACCATAAATGGCTTTATATATGACTTTTCCTCCTGGGTTAGTGCAATCTTAAGTTAACAGCTGTTTAGTTTATGCATTAACAAATTTTGAATCCAAGTTCACAGTAATCTAGCTCTGCTCATTACATGTAAAAAATACATTTCTATACATGTCCATATAATGATACTTCAGCCATGACCGCAGGTTTAAGAAAACTTTGCAGATTCTAAGTTCGTAGACTGTTTATTGCCTGCCACTATTCGAAATTTATTCCAGTTGTTTTCAAACGCGTTTTAGATAAGAAACCTCGAATCTGATTGTTATTGTTCCAGCAACGCGAAAGCTGAAAAAAAATTAACATAATGGCCAATTGAACGTCAAATCGAGGCAAGGAAAGTGTTTGCACGAGCGAGTGCTTTTAAAGGTTTTTTTTGTCTGATTTTGAATTTATGTCAAATATTAAAAGTTAAGCTTTTCAACGAGTTTTTCTTCTCGAAGTCGTAACTCTCGTAGCCTCGAGAAAGGTGGAGATTAGGAAGGCTATTGATCGGTCTGCTTTGCAGTCGTAAACTTCCTGTTCTGGACATTTTCTGGCTGTTCTAAAATATTTTCAAGAAAAGTAACTACGCTTTTCACACGCAAATAACACGTGTTTTAACTTATGATTGGAAGAAATTCAGTTTGACCCAAGAATACAAATTTGTATTCAGAATTCAATCGTAATGTGACACATTTACTTATGTTTTTAGCAGTTTTGCATGGCATGGATATTCAAATGATTCCCACAGGAGTCACTGCAGCACTTTAGTGTGACGAGGGCAGCATGATAAATTCATTTTTAGTCATTCATAGAATCGTTGATGTCAGAGAAAAATGACTTTTGATTCTAAATATTGAGTACTTCTCTAAAATATATTATTATTAAAGAACACATCTTTTAGAACGTCTCTCGCTGGTTCAGACTACAGCTGTTTTATGATTATCAGAATTGTTGAGTAACTAACTGATTCTGTTGTTATTGTATACGTTACTGTTACTCGTAATATAACATTTTCATTATATATATTATTCATCAGAACATATGGAAATGGTCCCCATAGGAATCACTGATCAGTTTTACTGCCGCAAGTACCTTGTTTTTTTATATAAAGGTGCAGCATAAAACATAATTGTCCGGTGATTCCTGTGGGAGCCATTTCAACATTTCGTGAAATAGCCATACTGGGACAATAAATGGAGTGTTCTGAAAGACAAGTTTCGCAAATTTCCATAAAACTTTCATTATGAAGGTAGCTAATGGGCAATTAGGATAATACGGTTTTGTTAAGAGCGCTGGGCTTGTATGTGATTCTTGTGGGAATCATTATGGTTTCGTCATATTACCCCCAAATTATTACTTTCATTATGTTTTTCGGTTGCGTTTGTAGCGCTCGTAAACCAAATTCTATTCTTCAAGGATTGCAGGCATAATTTCTTAGTTGTATATTTCAATAAATGAACAAACAAACCAGGATCGAAGCCAAAAAAAACTTCTAGAAACTGAATCAAACGTAAAAATTACTAGTTTTCTGTTCACACAACGGATTTTTCGCGCAAAAAGAAGTATACAGTAGTTTGATATTCCAAGTAAAATATATAAGATGATGTTAGTAATTTTACAAATATCCTACATTTAATTCATATTTGATACTCCAAGAAATCCTTTCATAAAGAAAAATGCCTTGTTTGAGTATAGTTTTGAATTGCAGAATCTTTCTGTTTTTTTGTTTTTATTGTTTTGTTTTTTTTGTAAAGAAATCATGAATACAAATGATATAAAATGTATTCGTCAAAATTCCAGAAAACTACTTAATTTTATGGGATACGGAAAGGAAAAACAGCGTCATATTTTCGTTTCAAGATAGAAAAAAAAAAAAAAAAAAAAAAAAAAAAAAATGCCAAAACGACAAAACAGACAAGAAAACAAAGATCCTGATCTCACGAGTCTTGTGTTTTCGGTTTTTTCTCTCATTAATAATGCATGGACTCGGTACAAACAACCGACAAAAATTGAAAAGAAAATTAACGTCTGATGGATGCTGTGAAATGGGATTTTCCTCGGTAAATAAATCGATAGTTGAGAAATATCACTTGTGTTATGTCGAATTTTGATGGGAGATGATATATTCCTTCCCAAGTCTACTTCACCAAAATTCTCTCCTCAGAATACATTACCAAATTTTCAACAAAAAATAATTCATTTGCAACTATAGCAAGCTTTTGATAGCGTCATTATTTTTTAAATAAAGGGGTGATGTTCATGTTAATTGTGTTATTTAAAAACACCTTAAAATTCTGAAATTATAATGTGGATAAATGGGGAAAGATATTGTTCTCGGGAATGTATTCTTCACATAAATATAGCAGAGGTGAATTTCGAAATTTTAACATCTTAGGTTTCTATGGCCTAAATGCATGAGCTCTGCCATCCGATATCCTATAAAAGCCCATTGGAGGCCAGCAAAAAAAAAAAAAAAAAAAAAAGGCGTTTTAATTAAAATACCCTTCCGTGGCACTTGCCATTCCGGAATCGGGATTGCGGAACCCGGCATTTTTAATCTCGCTGCCACAGCTCAAGAATTCAAACCTTTTTTTCCCTCGCTTTTTCCAGGCGCAAAAAAGGGCAATTTTGGTCCCTAGAAATTTTTTCATTTGTGCTGAGGCTGAGGTTTTCGGCAATAAACGCCCGGATTGACAGCACCGCGGTAATCAAATGTTCAACTATCGAATTATTCCAACCATCCATCTCAATTTCGACAAAAGCCATTCGATTTCCCCTTGCGGATGCCTTGTATATGGAGCACCGCAATTCGCCCCTCCATCTAGCGCCTAAATTGGAAACTTAAACACGAATTTTGCCTGAAAATACAATTTATGTGAAACTTTCGAAACTGTCCATGATTACATCCCCTATATGATTACTCTTTCAGATACAGGGCGGCCACAAAACAGGGGAGCTTTCTTGTTTTTTAACCAAAGTAAATCCAATTTTGCACAAATATCTTGTATGACATGTGAGATGATATTTGTCATAAAAGGACATGTAGCGGTCTCTATGCTGGGCTTATTGTTGTCAAAGTCTGTGACATCTTTTAGAAATAATACGTGCTCAAAAACACACCTCTAACATTGGAACACAAACTTTATAAAACATGCATGTTCTTTTATAACATCACTTTTTGTATTTCAGTTTTTTTTTCTCATGTGAAACAACGTGTGTTTATCCTGACAGCATGTTCATGAAATATTCACAAGTAAAGTCCATGTTTACAACACTGGCTTTGAGAGAAACTTTTCTGATGTATTTTGCTAAAAGCCCATGAATAAAAAACATATTGTATACATGTTCGAAATGTTATTTGAAACATGTCTTTATTCATTGTGAAAGCCAAGTTTCGTCTCCTAAATACACGTTCTAGGAACGTTGCTCCTCAATTTATCGATGCTTAAATTATTGTGACATGGAGTAGTTCTTGGCCATGTTTCAATAATGTGTTTCATAATTCTAACACTATGTGATCAGGATGTGTTCCAGCAACGCCAACCACCACGTATCAGGTAAAATCACAAAAATATCAGATACTTTTTCGACTCCACAACTTACGATTTTGCACCGAGTTCAAACGGTTTTAAATAAAAGATGGAATTGGCACTAAGAGCATTTGAACGGCTGCTTGGTACCCATTCCAACCAATTAGGGTCGCGGAAATTGGATTTTGACTTCTCGTCTGAGCAGGCAAATGGCTACCATTTACGCCAATTTCGCAGTTCATACACGTTCAGATTTCTTTTTTTATGAATGCACTGGGATGGATTATTCGATGTCGTGTGCCCCTTACCGTTGCATAAAAAAAATCAGGATATTTGGATGCTTCGAGTTTTTGCAAGCTGTAAATTGATTGTTGGATATTGTGGAAACTCAACTTGGCTTGGGCATGACCCTTGATGGAGCAGTATGGTGCTTAGAAGTCGTCCATTTATGAATTTGGGAACCCAAAACGGTATAAAATGGTAATTTAGCCATATTTTGTAACACATATTTCTCACTGACTTGTTTGTGGAAACTAGCTTAAGTCAGGCAGGGGGTGCCAAGACAAAAAATAGTCGACGAAATGAGGAGAACGAAACAATAAAATGGAATGCAAGAAGTCTAAAGCGATATCAAAGTTTTATTTGACATAAATATTTTGAAAATAAACATGTTTTCGCTTTTTAGTGGCGAAAAATTCACTGAAATGCTTCCTCTGCGTTTTATTTTGCGTTTTCACTTCCTTTTCCATATGCAAATTTAGTTTCAGTAAATTATTCCTTTTTGAAATAACTTTTCATCTGTTTGTGTTGTCTTTACTAGACGGATAAAGCCATTGTTTTGGAATGGAAACTGCAATGTGAATCGATCTGAAATTTATATGCCAATTGGAAAGATCAGTGAACTAGACTTGGAAACTATGACCACGAAAAGAAAAACAAAGTCGATAACAACATTGGGTTGTGTGTGTGTTTTATACATCTTCATTGCAACCTCTTTTCATTCGATATTTGGTATCGTATTGAAGGTTTAACACGGTTAAATTACCGATAATGTATGAGAAACACATTTTGTTTACGGTATTTTTACCCTGCTGTTTTCTGTACATTAGTTTTATGCATCGCTCTACATGTCGTACTTATTCAAACATTTTCTGACATCGTAAGTATATTTCACCGTTATTTTTAAAGTTGAAAATGATGAAGTTCTCTACAAGTCTACAATGAAACTTATATATATAAAGGTGCGTTTCCACGTGAGAGAAACTCTCGATAGCAGTTCTCAATGTAGCACGTGCTGCTGCTCGAAAGCTGTCTTTCTCGAATTTTATCGCTAGTGGACACGTGAGCCCTGGCCTCTCTGATAGCTGCTCGCAAAATACGAATTTTGAGAGCAGCTGTCAAGAGCTAGGCCAAAAATGTCGCAAAAACGCCCTGATGATGGTCTTTCCCTCATAGCATCAGAGCAATGAGGAGATGCTTATGTTTATGGGATTTTTTAATGTTTAGAGCTAAGTTTGGGAAATTTTGTGGAATACGAGACGTGACGAGTAACTAGCGAGAGTAAATCTCACGTGGAAACACACCTATAACTGTCTGTGCAGCTTTCCCTTTATTTGAAGCAATTAAAAACCAGGAAATAACATTAGTATACGAATTCTCGTCATTTTTATGCATTGCTTATTTTTGCATGATGTAACAATCTTGAAATTTTTCTTAAACTCAAGTGTAATTAGAAATTAATTCCAAGCGATTTAGTTTTATTTTCATTTCCCCCAAGCGCTTGTTTTCGCATCATGTCCTATATTTATACCTTAGCACCGAGTTTTCAAGAAGATCCAGGTTTTAGACTTCTCACGGTTGTTGTTTTTCAACAAAAAAAAAAAAAAATGATAGTTTCTTTTCGAAGATTCCTCTTTGAAGTTAACCCGATGAAACGATCTACTCTTTATGCGCCATTTTAATCCATGCGTTTAAGTGGGCATCATTTGTTGCCATCTTGACGATGGATCTAAAGCTATTCGCTGCCCTTAATGGCTCCCATGTGAAGGTTAATTAACGTTTGATGGACCAATTATTGCCAACTGTGCAAATTGTGAGCGGATGAGGCTATGAAAATGCAGATTTTAGCGCGTTCCGCTTTCCACTTCCGGTTGATCCATCGCTTCGTTGCTTTTCTTGGTGATTAATTGAAAGTGATAATTGTCAAATGATTGGCTTTGTTCCTGAAGAGAATAATGGGTGCAAGAAACGAGAAAGTGATTAAGACTAGCCTGCTGCGAATCCAGCTCATTAAACAGGCTCGTTGGGGAGAAAAGCTCCATTTCATTGCTCATGATTAGGATGTGTGACAACCTGCTGGGGCTCTGGATGTCAACCAGGAAATGGGCAATTAGAATGCCCTCTGGCAAACTAATGGTCCTGTCGCATTGCCAGATTTGCATGGAGACAAGATACATTTTGGACGTTCAGAACTTATAATATGTAGATCGTTTATTCCAACCAGTATAGTAGTATTCATGTAGTACCTAGTGGCGTTTTTATTCCTCTAGTTTTCAGGAAACGTGTTCTGAGAATGTTTTATTTAAGTAAACATGTATTATACACAGGGAATATTTCACAGAATCGCCCCATAGGAATCGAAATTAGAACCAGAACATGACTGGATTACCTAATTTTATCATTGATCTTGTTTTATACGATTCATTTCAACGTTTTATAACCATTTATAATAGTTGCCAAGCAATAATTGTCATTTTTAAGAGTGGAAAATTGTCGCTGTAAGAGAAATGAATACTTATTGTTAGAAAATAGTTCTTCAGATCATGAATAAATTGAGTAATGTTTTCCAATTTCACCATTTATAATCGACCATATAATAGTATAGTGACTGCTTTCGTGAGGAGGGCATGCTCTGAGACATGTTTAAAGTGAAATTGTGTTTCTGTCTTTGCAGTGTGTATTGGATGTGCAGTTAGTTATATATCCACCGGCAGCATCAACTAGAAAGGAAGAATGACTAGTAAAAGGTGTCCAGTGTCCAAGGGATCAAAAACTGAACACCTGCTCCATCCATCGAGTAAAACGAGTAAAATTAGGTTGTTATTTTGAACTTCCTTGAAATGTGTGTCATCAAACACCTGCTTGGATACATTCGCTGATGTCGTCTTGTATGTGTTTAGACAAGCAATGGATACTTGTAAAATATATAGAGCTGTCTGTTCTAGTGGGTGTCATGAACATGTTTGGCTGTGTCAACTGGGATATCATGCACTTTTTTGTCAAATCAACTACATGCATGATGCCTGTACAATGCAACATTAAGTCCATGGAAATCACGCCACTGCCAAACAACTGACGCAATACTTTGTCGCCTTTCCAAAACTGTGATACACAAGTTTGTGCCCCCTGCCATTTCCATTAACCTTTCTCTTTTGGAAGGAGTTAGCGTGGCTACCTCTTGGGAGCGCCATGTGCAGAGAAGAGCTGCAATTGAATTAGCAAGCCGAATAGAGTTAGAGTGTAATTAAATAACGCTCCAAATCAACAGTCTTGTTTACGGCAGGTTGCTGTTTTGGACGTTGGGAAATTGGGATTTTGGTATTCCGGCGAGGGGCGTTCATTAAGTTTCCGTTTATCTAAGAGGTGATATTTTATAGGGGAAGATAATAGAAATGTCATACTAGTATGACAAGTGTATATCATCTATTTAAGGTAGGCAATATACCCACACCTTTCCTGAAGCGTTTTGGATTTTTCGCACATTTTCTATATCACTGAACTCAAAATGGTCATTTTAACCTCCGGATGACCAAGTTGCGTAAGAGAATCGAGCGGGAAATCGATTTGTGCATTGCTTCCGGCGACTAGATATAAAGTGTTCTTCTAAAAGTTAAATAAGAACAAATTAAGGAGGAAAGATTGTATCAGGATGGTGGTGGATATAGTTAAACGACATTGAAACAAGGGATGTACGTATTAAACATTATTTCAATGTTCCACGATTTTAGTTTTATGCATGCAGATTTTATATTGAGGATTTCTATTCCGAGTAGCCATTTTAGTGGAAAAGTCAGTACTTAAAAGGGGTGAAATGTTTTGGTGTAATTCGAATATAAAAGTTTGATGAAAGGTTGATAATCGTTAGAAATTACTTTTTCACATCTTGAAAAGAGATTTAAAGGATTTCCAGAAAGAAGTAATTTCAGTTTTAGAATTTTTAAAAAATGTTACATTACCAATGTTTTATCTATACTGTACATGTATAATGAAATTTGCCTGGTTTGGGCAGCCATATTGGTTGTTAGTCGTTATATAAACCATGGGATTTTGATATTAGGATTGAATCCTCACGTTTCCAGCTTCTGGTCTTTGCTGAGATATGGATTACTCACGCTTTATCTGGCTTTGCCATGAATTAGGGTGAAATTAGCTGCCATTTGATCCGGAATGAAATATATTCAAATGCAAAATTTCCCATTTGGCATGCATGCGGAATTAGCCGACGTAAATCCATTTGAAGTAGCGTCATTTAGGCGTGCTTAACAGCGGGGAAACGAAGATAAAGCAGGAAAAAGATGAGATTTTAATTAAAGGAATTGAACTGGTAGGGTCGACATCACTTGATGCACTTATAGTGCATATTTAAGGGGAATACGCTTGGGAACATTATGAACAGTGCACTAAAGTTTTATTGAAATTCTCTGAATTGGTGAGCTGGTACATGCCAGTATTTATATAATGTCTAAATTGAAAATTATGTTTTCGAGATTTTTTGCAAATCTCTAATAGTACAATATTCCATCAGAATTTAAGTAAACATTTACTGTAATAGTATGTCTATAATATTAGAATAATGTATTTATATGCAGAATCTTTTGATTTCAGAAATCAAATTTTATTCCTGTAGTTTCGCGTTTTTCTTGAAGTTCGATATTTCTTTATGATGGATTTTTATTGATTTTTTTGAAAAAAAAATATCAAGGTGATTTCTTTTTTCGTCAGCACATTGGCATTCTGTCTTTGAAATTTACTGAATGAAAACATTATATTACTGAAAATTGTGATTCTTAATGGATTCTTGATGATTTCCCTTGATGATCCCAAGATGATTCTTTGAAGAAGGCAGAATTATTTCAGGTCTCCGGTTAATCGTGAATACACTATGTGATGTAACTAATCATTCTAATGAGGTCCTCCAACATTCTTAACATTGCAATTGGTCTATTGTAATTCTTGCAGAGAATTCCTGAGGTCTTTGCATGTAGTACGTGGTTTAGTCATCTGACAATGATATTTTGGTTCTGGACTCATTACAGTGCTGTTGATTTACCAGAACTGTACTTCTTTTATAATATAGCTTTTAATTTTAATTTATTGAATGTTTCTTATTTTTTGTAGGACCTTGTAACAAAGAACTTAAGATGTTCTTATGTCCTTGTACTTTGGTTCTCATGCCTATGTATACATCACATTTTTATCTTTAAGTACCCTATTCGGTTCGTACTCAATAACAATTTTCTCGCTTAATGGTATGGGATGCCTGCATGTGCACCCTAAAACCCCACCAGAAAATGTTCTCATCGCCAAAGGTCATGGTTGCAACTTTCATATTCCAAAGATTGCTGCCACGATGTGGTGACTCGTGCGCATATGCATACCTCTGCAGCTAATCCAATCACGATTATGATCTTCCCCATATCCCAATCTCTAGCGTTTTTCCCGGCAAATGCACACATTGTTGGATTGAGTTTATTTACGAGCATTCCGCTCACCCGGCGATGGCAGCGATGCGTCTTCCTTTTGGAACCTTGCTGGTAAAGTGTATATGTGGAAAAGGTTTCCATCTATCTAAGAGATTTTAATAAATTCCCCTGGGCCTTGCAAAGATGTACTCTCAGCATAATTGCAAAGTGCAGGTTGCATGGCATCTGAGCGCCGCAGTCGTATAATTGGTTTTCGAGACGGGGATTGGCGAATTCTTGCCACGATGAATTATAAATATCTCGTTGCCTGGATGGGCCTGTATCAGAGCATTGTGCAACTGAGAGATGCTGCTGTCATGGCTTTTGTCGCCCGGAAGTCAATATGCCGGAGTTGCAGCAATACACACTAATGGAAAAAATGGCAAGTCTAGATTGAAGTCGAGGAATTTGATTGCAGTTGTACTGTGAATGCCTTTCTCAAAGAATTGGGTATTGCGTGCCAATCTGCAAGAATCTGGCATGTCAGAAGGTCATGAACATGATGCGACACAATCTCTGTTTGGCAGGTTGCATTCTATGTTCGATGATGAACAACAGTTGATTTCTGTATAACTAAGCTGCTCGAAGCAGTGATTGCTTAACTGCTTCCAACAATCCTTTGAAAAGTTGGGAAACTGACATAAAATGGAAGAAGAATTAGTTTAGTTTTGGGATTTGCCTGAATTTAATGTCACGTAAAATACTTTAGTTTCCTACATCAGATTAAGATTTGAAGCGTATTGGTGGAAGAACCAAATCGCTCTTGGTAACATCTTATTCACATAAAATCAACTGTGTTCTTCTGGAGAAACGCTTGATATAGCCTACTTCACAATAGCGACATGTTGCAAGAGTTGAAAGTAAAGCCAAACACACACTGCATTGTTCTGCATTTGGAAATTTATGTATTCCATGCCATTGATTTTTGGAATTCTCATGTAGACACTGCGTGTTTGTAACCTCTGAGTGAGAAATTGGCATCTGTTCGTTGTACTTACCGTTAAGCTTTCACTCTGTAAAAGAGTGTCTTTTTTAGGAAATCTTTTTTAGCGGATAATATGATAACTGATATTAGCATTAACCAAATCTCGAATTTTCCGAAAGTTTTTGGTGTTTCTATGTATATTTGCAAATTTCATAAATATGAATAAATGTTGAAATAATCTCTTCATGATTTGACATGCGCCATCACTTCGTTACCATGTAGAGAATCCATTGAAACAAACTGGTTGAAGTTCTGAAGTAATCTGAAAATCCGAAAGTGAATTTCACAAGTTCTGACAAGTTATAACAAGTTAAATCTCTACCGGTTATTGAAGAAGGGATTTTCAGACTGGATGCATGACCACAATATGGTGTAACATTTCTGATTCTGGTTGTTTATATTGTTCGTATCGTTTTATTTTGGTCAGCTTTGAAGTCCATTTGACCATTAAGATGTTGGGCAATTGGCACGAGAGCATTTGCACTCTTATAAGAATATATGCCGAGGGAACCCTCTGATAAATGTGCATTCATCTGAGTGGAAAATGACTTTCATCGACGAGGTTGGTTACTGAGCATGGGCAAAAACGGGATGGATTGCTGGCAAATCACCATGATGGATGCAAACGTGAAAGTGGATGTCTGGGTTCTTGTTGCCTGTAATGCCCGAGGAATTAAGGGGACTTGGGGCGACGAGAGGCCGTAATTGAGTGTTTTTCCAAGAAATTTAGGCAGCCCTCCAGAGCCGCAATCACACTAATAACGGTGATAAATCATCTCATATCGGAGGATGACAAGGGGTTCGTTTGAAAGCGATACACAAATCTATGTCTCCAAGTCGTGCAACTTTGTCATCACAAGTTGCAAAAAGGAGATTTCGCTTTGCTTACTCAAAGTTCAACCTTCAGAATGCAGTCGTTCCTCAGAGGGCGTTGACCAACTTTGCTTAGATTTCTGACTTGTATTATCCACTATCTTAGATTCGTGTTACATATAAACACGTAATGAAATGTGATAATTGCATATGAGAACCTTGCCCAATTCCTGTTCCTCCTTCAAGCGCATTTGTCTTGTTGACGTTGACAGATGTCGATTTGATGTTGTTGTTACCTGACATTTTATGATGTCTTTTTTTAATGATGAAGAGTACCTTCGTTATGCCCAAATTGTATAAGTTTTGAAAAAAAAATATTCTTTTCTTCTTCTTTATTTTTGCTTATGAATGTAGAAACATAAATTATGAAAAGAACAAGTCATTATAGTGAAAAAAATTGACATTTATTGAAAGATTCCCCGATAATAGTTTCTAAAGCCAGTATATATTTGTCTAATGATAGGGCAATAATCAACTTAACGATTTACTTAATTATAATGCTGCTTATTTTTCTTTATACAATATTTTAGTCTTTTTTAATAACGATAAACAACAATTGTAATTATAATTATTAAGATACGTTTGTTGTCCAAAAAAATAAAAATACAAACGTAATAATAATGATGTTGCCTATAATTATTTCTCCAATATTTAATTAATGTTTAATAATGATAAATAGCAATTCCCATTATAATTAGAAATGATTGCTCCCAGTCAATATTCTTAGAAAAATCTATTAACGGATGACATGGCTGGTTCTTCAAGCGTCTTTTGATGAAATGATTGAAATATGTATGCATGTCTACATTATGAAAACATTATTCGTGTCTCTTGCACTTAATGTTAAAGGTTAACTGTTTAAATCTCAAATGAATGATTTGAAGGAAGATGAGGTTGTGATGTTGCGCACTCGAGCATCATCCACACGATGCACCTTGCCTTCTAGCTCTGCTGCAAAGGATGGTTCCATCTGGGCACTTCTTTGAAAAGCAACTTGTAAACAAGTGCTGCAGGCCTTTGTAGGGGTTCATGGAGTATAAGCTCGTCATTCTGCAATCCGATTTTTCAGGAGCTACGTTGCCTCGTGCTCTCCCTCGGCCTCTCTTGTGTCTCTTACAGATATTGATGCGGATTGCTATTTGCTATTCGTGCTTCCAACGGCTTCATATCAGCTAATATTGGAAAGTCCTCATTTTCCTGCGCCGTTCATCAAATAATGTGTTTACCCCCCTCCCCGGTTTATCGAATTTGCCGGCGAGGGGATTTTCAATCAATGGCAACTTGATAGAAATCCATTACGGCCTGAGCCGACGCATGCAGCGCACTTGGTCCCTTCTGTTTGCCTTCCGCGCGGATGTATCGTCGGCAAATGGGTATGGATTTTTCGTTCTGCTTTTTACGGAGTTTGACTACCGCTTTGTCGGAACCGAAGGCACAAGACTGCGTTTCTCTTATTTATTTTTCATGGGCCTTTGATGGCCGAGCATTGATCCAAGATTAGGCAATCACGACCATAATGGCCATTCTTGATTTGCCATTATCCCACTCGCCGTCATAAATTCCATCAGAAATTAACTGGTGGCCAGAAGCGCCAGGCGCGGCGAGGGATGATGCGGAATCACTGGCAGGATATCCGCAAATGCCCGCAGGTTATTTTGGAAAATAAACTCTAACTGCAGCATTTCGAGAATATTTATGAGCTGTTGCTTGTCTCGAACCAACATAATATTGCTAGGTCAAAATTAAGATGGGTGGCAAGGGAGCTTAAATCGACAAGGAACTCCATTCGGTTTACTGGTGTGTTCCAAATAAGACCTGATGAGTTGTTATGTAAGGCAAATTGAACTTGGCAAATGAGTCCATGTTTATTTCATAGACAGTCTGTTTTTTGCTATAAATGCCTTGGTTTCAAGGTGTGGAAATCTAATAAAGAATAAATTGTTGGCAAAGGTCGGTATGTGTTTCAGGATTGTGTCCAGTCACGTGGCAACATGAAGTAATTCCTTGTAGACATTGCCAGACGTGAGGGTGGACATGGTCAAAAGCCTCAGAGCAAATTATAGGAACGAACCATAGCCAACTTCTTGATCAGATGCAAATATGCATTGGTGGAAAGTTACACTCGGCATTGAAGGTGAATGACTGTTTGTCTAGTTTTGACAGGTTTTCCAATATTTGCTAACTTAATTCTATTCTGAGTGGTTGACATTCAGGACAAAAGTATGAATATATGCATGAATACATAATTTCATAACGTTATTGAACATCTTGGCCAAAGCTGGAATTGTCACAGATATGTATACAGGGTGGATCAGAATTCCTCACCAATCCACTTTTTTTTCTTAAATATTCTACTTATGAAAATTCTGTTAATAGGGGTTAAAGAAGAAGTCATGTGTGCTCTATCCACTGATGTTGTTAGATTTATACTATCGTTGTATGTATCTATGTATAAAATCAACTGTTTTCGTCTTCATTGGCAATTTTTTTAAACTTTTTACAGTGTTTTTAAGAAATGAGGGAAACACCAAATGGTAGTTACGCTGCAGCGCAGCGCTGTACTGTAGGGAAGCGACCTGTAATTAGGATATTTAAATTTTCCTAACCAACGTGCTAACTGTCATATTGCAACATAAAATGTTTATTCACTGATATCGTCTATATACTATATCCATGGATGCATTACCATTTCTCATCTTTATTACTATTGAGTTTGTTTCATTACCTAAAAAACTTCATGCCTACTTCAAAATGGCGATCTGCTCTGATAAATTTTAAAAAAGCAGACATCTACATTATAAAATATGAATTGCAGACTGACCCAAGTATGCCTGAAATGACAGACGGTACGTCTGCATTTGTGATAAATGGAACCATCCTCGTTATTCATCAGAGTAATAGCTCCCGGCAATTTGTTGCAGATATACGGCATGGTTAATGTACTATGTAATGTCTAGACAGGAATTAAAATTGGAATTTGGAAAATATGATTGGTAAATAACCGGCATAGACAATACACGCTTGCTACTATGTATAGTGCTAGTGATCGATATTGGTAAATAATAAAATGTTATATGAGCTGCTTCACATCTTCATGAATGTCTCGATATTCTCAGTTTGCCTCCTTGAACATTGAAAAAAAATTCTTTTAATAAATGTCTTGGTTCAAATTAAAGTTTGACTTCGTCGTGGTTTTATATTAAAAAAAAAAGGATGAAGTCTTCTGTAATTTGCAATTTAAAGTCTACGCGAATGTCTGAAGCTATGGATTATTATAGCCGTGTTTTTATAGCCGTAAAGTCGTTGGGAATTTTTTCATCGTACTTGCGATAATTAGTTTCGTAACATGCAGTAACAGCTTGTATTAATGCAGAAAAAACAATATTTCTAATAGAATATATACAGTATGTCCTAAGAAGATTTAATAAATCGTCTGGACAGAAAATATGAACTTTTTGGAGTTTTAAAAGGACAAATTGTAAAGTTGAAAATCTTAAAATGGATGTCGATTTACCAAACTCTGATAGGAAACTCCATGTCGAAACATCTTGTTCAGAATGTTTCATGGGTTAACATGACAACTATAGAGATGCTTGGGCTCCCAATGACTATACGGGCCCTTGAATTCGCAATCGAGATTCCTAACCAAATTTTGAGATGTTGGGTTGTACACCCAAGCTCAATTTGGAGTATTCAAACATTGTTGGAGCTTATAACCGTAGTTCTCTTAGGCCTAAAATGAGATGTCGAAAAACCTGGCGCTCTTGTGTCTTCTTTCATTAATATCTGATAAACATTACCGTTTTTTTTCTATAAAGTTCTATTATCCCTTCCACTTTATTCGTCATTTCAGCCTCCTTTCTCATCATCGAAATGAAGTCTTATCTTGAAGGATATGCAATCTTCATAGACCCTTGTAAGTCGGGTCTCACTCCATCATGATATTGGATTATCTTACTTATTAGATAGAATGGGCTGAATGGTTTTTACCATTTTTTTACTAGTGTATCTCTTTCTTCGCATTCTCGAGTTTGCCTTCTCCAGATATGGATCTTGCTTATAATAATTCCCCTCTTTTTTAATTTCTGAAATGCTGTGTATTCAACGACGTTTTTTCCCCCCTTCCTTATTCGTGTCTACACGACTGTAAATGTATATACTTATTTCCGAGAGCTATAGTATACTGACTTTGATGCAGTTTCCGATATTCGTGCACGATTCAAAGTTTGGTTTGTTTATTCAGGAAAATATTAGATTTTTTATACATTTTATCTCCATGATTTTTTAAAAACAGGAAAGAGTATTCCGTTGGTAAGTAATGGCATATACACAAGCTTCCAAATTAATTGGAAAGTCGGTTTATCAGCAAGACGGATTCTCGGAAAAGCCTTTCTCATTTGCATTTGCGTGCCCATGTTTTTATGACCGTTTTTGGCGGAAACGTGCTTTGCTCTACATCGAATAATACTTGAGTTATGAATTGTAAATATCTGAAAATGGAATTGTATGTATATCATCAGTATTCGTTGTGCTCGTAGCTGATTGATGGGATCATGGAAAAAACAAGGAAAAAAAACTTTTTGAATGTCTGTGAAAATGGGGATGAATTTCATATCCTGATATTTCTCAAGTTTAGTAAAGGTTTCATATTCATCAGGGTTTTTTTTCATTGCACATTTTATGGAATATTATATTATACTTTGAATGTCTTAAACCATAGATTCATAGGAAATAGTCTACCCATGATGCACCCTACTAAGATTTTTTTGAGATTAGACGTTTCCAATTTCCAACTTAATTATTTTCAACAATATCAGTCATCGATTACTTTAAAGGAGAGGATTTCTCCTTAATATTTTCGAAAAGTAGGGTGTCCAGAAAATTTGTTGCAACATAAAAAGGCCCATCCTGTAAATTTCACACTGCCAATTCCACAACATTTTCCAGATTTTTCTGATTAACAGAAATTTCCTGATCTTTAATTGAAATTCCAGCACAAAATTGGGGTTTAACACAAAGTTAGGCATAATTCCCGACTTTCTTGAGGTTTTAAAAATTCAAGTACATTTGGGACTGGGGGAACATTTGTTCTGGTGTTCATTTCCCTTTTCACTGACGTTTAAGACTTAAATAAACAAAAAATCCAAAAACCGGAAAATACCATCATTACTGGAGTTCCATGTTGGCTTCCACCGCCACCTGTCCACATAGTGTCCACGTGCCAGCAGCCCCCCAATTGAGGAGGTCCTTTTTGAATGGCCCCTAACTGGTACGAGTTCCCCCACCTAATTTGCACACCATCATCAATTTGCATGATACCAACATGTTAAGTAATTTATGTATCTTTAGCATGCATATTTGATCTTGACGTGTCTGGAATATATACAACAAATGCACGTGACTACTAATTTATACAATATAGAATTGTTTGTATTTTCCAAATGTACATCACGATTTTTGCATTGTATGGCGGCATATATCAAATAATTTGAGTTTTTCTGATTTTTGGATTATACAGATTTCTAGTTAGTGCAGTACATGAGCTTTAATCACGTGTTTATGGCACGATACAAGTAGTTTTCAAGAATATAAATTGTATTTAAAATTAACCGTTCCCATTACAGTTTATAACACCCTTGCTGTTACGTTATTATAACCAAATCTTGTGTTTTAATTGCTGGATATAAGAGGCAGACTAAACGAGGCACCATTATGAAAATGTGTTTATTATATCTTTCGTCGTTTTGCAAAATACTGCATTCACCAATATACAATGTCTGTTTGCTTGTTGCTCATGAACTCTGCCAACCAATCATGGCAGATCTCCAAAAGTCGGCATAAACAGTCAAGAGGATTTTCGAAGGGAATGTTCTACTAACTGTAATCCTGCATCCGTGCACTTAAAATGACAGCATGTCGTGGAATTTAATAGGGATCCTTAATAGGAAAAACGGATGACATCTGGAAAACATGTACCGTGAAAAGACCTGGGAAAAAATGTACTTGCTACGCTGTAATAAATACATGGATTTCCGCGGATATGCTTGCCCTCCCACCGACAGACACCCAGGGCCCTCGCTCGTCTCCAAGGCAACCTAATTGACATGCAATCAGGTTCCGATATGCCAGATTTGCTGCCTGTTAGGGCATGAATAGGCATTGTAGCGCGAGGATTAGCACACCGGCTTGTTCAGAGTCGATGGTACAAGCGCAAATGAGAAAGGGCTTCACCCGTCAATTTGTTCCTCACCAACTCCCCTCCATGAAGTTGTCACTCTGGCTGACACGGGTTTTCCCCTTTATGTTTAATTGGAAATTGCCTTCCTCCACTGCTCCAGTGCAACAACTTGTGCTTGTGTGATTTTTATAGCTGCTCTGTCTATTAAGCAAAATAATGTTACAGTGTCTGTAGGGCAAACATGATGGTACAATGCTTGTAGGGCAAGGATATGTTGGACAAAATAACATGACACTGTTTTATTCAACTGTCGGTGTGCTTCTAAGCAAGCAAACGCTGAATTGATGATGATGACAAACATTCATTTGAAAAGTGGTGTCAGTTTGATTTCCATTTCACAGAACATATAAACCAATGCCAAATCAAGCATTGGGATTGGTTGTAATTTGTAAAAGGTAGGGCATCATCTCTTGCATCAGCAATATCTTGGTAAGGAATAACTTGTTTGAACCTGCCTTTCAACCTAACGTGGCCACGTTTAAATGGATTTGAACAAATATTTTCAAAATCCCTTTTGAGAAAATGATTTTACCTGGAAAGATGCAAGTTAAAGTTTTGAGAAAACTTGCATCATTGATGTTTTCTCACAATTTGAAAGGTTGTGATAGGCAGGACATCATCTCTTGCATCAGCAATATGTTGGTAAGGAATAACTTGTTTGAACCTGTCTTTCAACCCAAGTTTGGCCACATTTAAATGGATTTGAACAAATATTTGCAAGATCCCTTTTGAGAAAATGATTTTACCTGGAAAGATGCAAGTTTAAGTTTGAGAAAACTTGCATCATTGATGTTTTCTCAAAATTTGAAAGGTTGTGATATGCAGGACATCATCTCTTGCATCAGCAATATATTGGTAAGGAACAAATTGTTTGTACCTGTCTTTCAACCTAACGTGGCCACATTTAAATGCATTTGAACAAATATTTGCAAAATCCGTTTTGAGAAAATGATTTTACCTGGAAAGACGCAAGTTTAAGTTAAATTTGAAAGGCTGTGTCCCGCTTTTTGTTTCGCCATCATGCCTCAGGAATGTGTGGATCCAAACCCTCGCGTTATTGGCCAATCTATTAGACGCGGCAAATTGGTCGCAAATGAAGAATAATGAGTGTTTATGAGGGGGGCCGGGGCCGCGGGACCCGGTCTGCCAAGACGGATGACTCGCAATTTAATCTAAGTGCTGATCGTAGTCAATAATAGAGCCATCAATCTTCATCGGTGGGCTTGCCACCATCTTGATCCATTCATCCAATTTCGATGGCGCGCCGAGGGGGGCCGAGGCCTCCGAAAGATGCGTTTTCCACGTTTACATCTCGAGTGAGTGATATTAATGGTACCGTGCGTTCCGAATATCTTATTGGCACCTGGGAAATGGAACCGGGTATATGTTGGTGCCTCGTTACCAACGTTTTGGTCGCGCAAACTACCGGATTCTCTGGTGAGTCTGGAAGGCAACGGTTGGTGCCACTGAAGTGCTGGAAGGAAGCACTCAGGAGGAATTTTGTCTTATGATGGAATGTTTTGAGGATCTTCAGTCTTATAAACATTGGTGGTAGTTCCATCAGGGTAGAGGTGATATATCTGCATTTAGGTTTGCAGGATTCGTGGGCGGTGAGGTGACTCCTGGAGAATGAGAAGATTATTAACGAATCTGCTGAATGATCGAACTTTAAATCTGATCTGATTTGTGACGGATTCGATCAGCTTCATCTGTAGTGATAAATAATTTGGAGTACTTGTATGCCTCTAATATCATATTGTATTTGAATTTAAAGTATGTCTATAACTGTTTATGATCGTTGGGATCCTTGGGATTTTATGAAAACGTTTGTTGGTCTGAAAACAGTTGGAATCTTTAATGGATGTGCTTTGGTAAATATCTTTGGTAAATATCCAAGAAACAAACTTTTCATCTGCAGTCTGTTGGGTTTTTATGCGGTACTGTATGAAGTCATCTTCTACATGAGGCTATATTGCGCAGATCTTCAGTCCTCCTACAGTTTTTAGATTTTAAATTTGGATGGAAAGTTAATTGTGTGATGTTCTGATGGCATGTTTAGTGAATCTCCTTCCTCTCTCAATATCTATTATACACTACCAAATAATTCAAAAAACACAAAATATAAAATTCTAATACCAATTGCCAGGTGGGCTGAGTCCCACAATGTATATGTACTTTTATTTGTTTCAGGATTCTATTGGCTCAAATAGTGGGCCTGTAGTCGGATGTCATGTTTGGAAGAATCCTTGGTGGATCAGCAAATTGAGAATTAACTCTTTGCATTTGCAAACGACAGTATTTGATCTTTACTGGATTTGCAGTCTGAGTCTGTGTCTGATTCCTAGTGTCAATACGTATATCCCCTTATTATCTTATGAAGTTGGCAGAACAGTATTTCAGCGGTTACTAACCTGAAGGAAATTCTAATTATCGTTGACTGATTTGAAACCATAGTAAGATCTCCTTATTATCTTATGAACTTGGCAGAAACTAAACGTAATTCTAATTATCTTTAAATAATGTGTATAAAATCATAATAAATGTTTGACGAATGAATGTAAATTCTAAGAGAAGCTGTATATGCAAAATCCGAGGGGATCTTGAAGGTTTATTAAAACCGTACGTGCCTCATGCAAATCTGGAGTGATATCCTTGTTAAAGCCAAATAATACCAAAGTCGTAATTGGCGAATTTTCATTACTTTGTCAAATCAAGTTAAACTCCGAGGAACATCTCTGGCAAATCTAGGTGAACGTCCTCAGTAGACTTAAATACACCTGGGATTCCAAATGTCTTCTTAAATAAGAATTAAATATGCCGTGGGATTCTTCCTCGGCTTATCTCCGAAATTGCCTTAAAAATTTACGAGTTTTAGCAGAAAAACAGCCGTTTTGAATGCCATGGCGATTAGGAGGCTTTTTATTGCCGAACGAGTGAATCCTGCAACCACCAAAAATAGCGTTTTCCGATTGCTTAATAAGTGAAAATAAGGCCGTTTAATCTCGTTTCGCAGAGGATTGCAGTTTTTTTTCTGCTTTCGCAGGCCTTATCACCGGTTTAAGTGCGTTCGTGTCAGTTCACTAATTGATGCTTTTCAAAACAAATTACCGAGAGACCAATAAAAGCAATTCGGTGTTTCTTCCCCCCTCGAAGATGGAAATAAAGATGGAGACCCTATTATGCATGCGCGAACACGAAAATCCGGTTGAAATCCCCCAATCTCAAGTGATTTTTTGATTTCTTCGATCCAATGCATTTATTCAGGTTGTTTTGCTTACTTTTCTACTCGTTTGGGGGCGTTTTAGGGCAGCCAATTTCGCCCCAAATACCTCCCTGAGCAGCTGGTCACCTACTGGATATTTTTTTCTTCTTTTTCTTCTGGACAGGACATTGGAGAGCCTTAATGTTCTAACAATTTCTATTTGTCCATCTCAAAAGTAGCTCGAGTCCATCCAACTCTGAAATATTTGAACATACTTCAGGTTGTGTGTGAAAATTGCTTCTCTGGACATCAAGGCTATCTATAAATCTATCGTTTATTCTTTACAAGAGGCTGAGCATTCATTCAGTTATGTTCTTATCCAGTCGTTTTCAATATCAGTAAAGGTTCAAGTATCATTCAGTGTAACTGGGGTATACTAGTGCATCTTATGACCCTTGTTACACTGATCATTACAGAAATAAATCCAGACTTGATAAGCTTGCGATTTTCTGAACATATGTTGAAATCTTGCTAGTTTAGGAAATTCGAAATATGTTCTGATAGATGAATCTTGGTAAATCTGAAGTATGCACTCATGGTTCAGGTTTTTTTTTTCCTGGAATGAAATATTAAGAGCTTAAGATGTGCTACAAAATTGCTCATTAGGGCATCGAAAGTTATCTAAGTCCAAAGCTTGTTTTCAATTGAAACATCGTTATTTCCAGTCAAGACTGAGCAGTCAATTACTTTCTGTATCTATACAATAGTTTTCAAGTATGTTGTGTGCATATTGTATAATGTTGCCACTTCCAAAACATTGAAACTAGACATTGGAGGTCATGAAATATAATATTTCCATAAAACAGTTTTGATTCCTATAAAGTATAAACATATATAGGGGCTTTTGTTCAATGAGGACAGTAAAATGTCCCAATGCTCTTTTTTGAAAAGGCGTTGTAAAAGGCATCTAATATACCCACAGAGTGTGACAATTACTTTTATTGTAAAAATGATTGATACATCAAAGAACTAAGTAATGGAGGTGCAAATACTTTGAGGGCCATCTAATAATGTGTTCATTTTACACAATAGAATATTAGTATTTTCATATTAAATGCAAAGCTTTTATCAGCAGAATTAGTTTCAATTCACTAAGTCTTTTGTGATTGATTCTCAATGTCCTTCATTCATCATTGTAGGTTGTTTTTGTTTATTTTTTTCTGAAAATTTGTGAAATATTTGGTAAAGGAAAATCCTTCTACAGTGGACCACCTAGAATTCACCAGAATTGACCCTGTTCTTATCGTGGCATCAGGTTTGCCCTAAACCAGCGCCATCCTGGTGAGTTTTGGAAACCCCTGCTGAGTTGATTGATGACCCGTGCCACCAGCGCTTAAGCTGAGTGACACACTGCTGCCCCAGCGATTGTTACCCCCCTCACGGGGCACCCAGGGTCGTGACAGCGGTCCTTTTTGAGCGAGTTGGTGGACCATGGTCAGCGTTGATCCCTGGAGCTAAAATTTATATCTTGATGGAGGTCTCCATTATGTTTACTTGGTTTTTGTAAATTATGTTACATTCGGTAATAAGAACAATTTCGGCAAAATCATGGGGAGTTTTAGTGAATGCGTTTTACTGAATAAGTTTGATAGATTTTAATTATGGAACAGGGCTTTACAACTTGGCAAGACTTGAGCTGTTTTTAGGGAAAATGTATGGAAGGTTGGGGCACTGACATAATGAAAATGATGTATTACAGCTTGTATATTTATTAATATTGAATGCTTTGGAGACATTGGGGTTATGATATGAATAAAGTTTATTGTAATGATATTCTTAAATTTTATTAAATTTTCTATTTTCAGAATGCAAATACTCCCTCCTGGTGTGCTCTCTTACTTTCTACTTTGTGTCAATCCGCAAAAGATCCACCCGAAAAGATCTTGATGCATTTCATGATCTGCCACTGATACCTTCCAATGGGAAACCGTGCTTCAAGATGACTTGATCTATGACTTTCGCCAGCTTTAACTCTGATCTTCGCCACTCATCAATGCTTAAGCTGTGATCTTTGCCTCTCATCAGCAGCTTGAGCTCTGAACTTTATCTCTCATCAACAGCTTGAACTCGGAACTTTACCGCTCATCAACAGCTTGATCTCTGAACTTTACCTCTCGTCAGCATCTTGAGATCTGAACTGTACCTCTCATCAACAGCTTGAACTCTAAACTTTACCTCTCATCAATAGCTTAAGCTCTGAACTATGCTCTTAGGCTACCAGCACTTTGAACTTTAGCTTTCAACTTTGTCCATTCTCAGTTTGAACTCTGAACTTTGACCCTCACCAACGGAAGCAAACGTGGACGCCAAACCCGTCTACTCAGCGTGGTCATGACTGAGGGTTCCTGTGCTAGACCATTGTTGAAAGGGTCAAGTCGAATCCCATGAGTGCGTATCTGTGAACCCCATGTCACCTTGACTTCCTAAGATCGTTTCCCATTGGTCTATAGCGTTCATCCTTGAGATCTCAAGAGTACGATTTCCTGGATCGAAAGGAACTCAAAGCATCTTCCCAACGAAGCTCTGGTTTGGGCGTTGAAGACATCTTCGACTAGGTAAGTTCCAAATTATGGTTATTTTTAGGCAGATCGTTAACATATTTCGTTACCATACCAACAGCTTCATGAGGTTTCTGTCGACCTGTTAATTCGACAGAAGATGTCCGTGCACTCGTACTCTGTCGATCTTCATGGGATTCTCAGTAATTGTGCAATTTTTCAATGCAAACTGATTATGAAGCGGCGGAAATTGAAAATTTTGTGATGGCTGTCATTATTCGGAACTTGGAAATGATGTAAACATTAGATTTACAATCACTCGATCGATTTTGTTAAAATTTGTCTGTTTTGACTTTGAATTCTGGTACGCTGTTGATCATCAAAAACGTGATTTTCTTCAATTTTCTAATGATTCTATTTTCTTCTAAAGAATTTTTTAATTTACAAATGACCTCTACTTTCTTAATTTTTCACGTTTGTCTTCAGTTCTTTTTTTGTTTGTTAAATATTCCGATTTGTTCCCTAATTATAGAAGCGGTGTTTCCCCCCTACGAAGTGGCATCGCTTCCTGCTGTGGCAGTTGCCAGTCTTGATTAGGCCACTAAATAAATCAACGTTAATTACTAATTAATGCCGAAAAGCTTCGGAGGCAGCACGCATGAATTCGCCCGGGCCAATAGGCCGTTGCCGATGCGTGTTTGTTGCCAATTTAACCCCCATCACCCTCCTTCTTCAACCCCCACCATTCCAGTCATAACATTGTTGATGCTAATATCGCTTAATTAATTTCCACCGACTTCTAAGACTTCGGGTTTTAATTAAAACGAGTCCTCCGAGGCTCGCACTGCATCGAATCGATACCCTCGCATATTTAATAAGGTTTGGCTCTCTATAAATAGTACTTATTGACTTATGACATGGAAAAACGCAGGAATGTGTTTGCGGAGGCGTAGATTTGCGACCTCGAACTACCGTTCGATAACGCACGATCTGCGCAACTGCACATTGTATGTATGTTTATTGCTTCTGCATACATTTTGTGAAACGTAAGTTTTTCGAGAAATTTTCAGGTTCTTGGAAAACATTTCTGATTTTTTTAAGGCATTACTAAATGCTTTTGTCATCCATTGCAGTTGTAAAAAATGTCTGCATACAAGACGTACATCAACAAGTTGATGTTTGTAAGTTGTGGCTTCTGGAATGAGGTATACTGCTCTATATACTCGTTGAACATTTTTATAAAAACATGTCATTTCGGACTATCATAACAACATGTTGCAAGTTACTGTTGTGTATAACTGCAGAATTTTATTGATTTGGTAACCTAGCTATCGCCATTTTGGGCGTTTACTTACTACTTGTTGGACTTTTGATAATGATAATAACTCAGGTTGACAAATATATTTTTAACTTCTAATCAGTGTTAGTAGCAGTGAAATTTTCTTTTGACATATACTGTCTTCTTGGAGGACTTTCATTCTCTTCTTGTTCAGTTTTCAATTTACTTGTTGAGTTGTTCACAGTCTACTTGTTGACATTTTCTCTCTACTTATTAGAAAATCGTGGTTTTTAGATTTCACTTAAATCTTCTTGTATTTTGCTAATGAGCTTTGGATTTTTCGAACTAATGAAAGCAAACGTCTTGTTGAATGTTAGCTGGCTTATTGAGATTGCTGTTGACTTATCGGATTTGCTGCTGACTTGTTGGCTAATGACATTCTGGAGTTTTGCTTTCCAAAAACTCGTACTTTCTTTTGTTGGAGATTTGAACAGTTGGGCAACTTAATTTGGTGGATGTTGCTGTCGGTTTGTCAAAGTTTCTGCCAAATTTGGACTTCTTACTATCAAACCTTGGGTATTTGACTGCTGTTTTCCAAGTTGTTCCTGCCGATCTTGGACCGAAGGTTCGCCCGAAAATGTTTTCCTGGAATTTTTATGAAAAATCATTCTGGACGTTGCCATGGTGACCCGCGTCTGCTCGACACCTGATAAGGCAAAGCTGCGGCGCGTGAATGGGGATCTTGGGGATCGAAACCCACCGGAGACTTTCTTTTTTTGTGTGTGCTTGCCTTGTCTAGTATAAGGAAGACGCTGTTATTATTGCTTTTCCAACGGAGATATTTAAGAGGTTTATCAAGCGGCAGGCATTTCCTGTCGAGATGTTAATTCTCAGACTCTGCATCGATCGCTTTGAATCGGCGATCGGGTGGGGATAATGGCGGCGATGGAGGGGGATTTGAAGAAGACGCATGGGGAAATTGGGAAGCTAATAATAGATTGAACGTACTTGGAAACGACAGAAATCATGCTTTTTTGCTGAAAAAAAAATCGAATTTCTATAAGTCGTTATAACAACAGCTTTCCTTAGCGATCTTAGGGAGGACTGAAAGGATGTCGAAATTAATTTCCTAGCCAGATGAATAAGAGGATAGCGAAGTTATTAAAGTTAATAGTATACCTCCATGGCGCCATGGACACGCCTCCTTGTAACCCAAAATGCAACACATGATGCTTGTTGAAAGAAAGGGAAATGGGCTTGTTTTTTGTTCTGAAAATCAATATCTTTTCCTAATGATGCTATTATTCATCAAAAATCTATTTCAAATGATGCTGTTTTCTAAAATGGAACTTTTAGAAATAAAATATGTTTAACTACCTGTTGAAACTTTTTCAAAACTGATGTCCATAGTTATTCTCGCCTAATATTTCATTACAAAACAACAAAAAAAAACATCATAAAAAACTTACGATGTTCCATGACAATTTTGGTGACTATTTCACAGTTCAAGGTTCAAGAATACATGCAACCTTGGTTGTACACTGAAAACTCAAAATGTGCAAAAAAGCACACCAAATGTGTAAAAAAAGTTGCGCACACATAAATGTGTAAAATGACATACTTTTATGTGCAAAATAACACATTTGAATGTCAAAATAACACGGATATGACATCTATACAAGTAATCCTTATAAGCAGAGTCTCCACCAAGACGTATACATTGTACGTATATACACGTTTTTACAAACATATGCAAAAAAGTTTGCCCTCCTTGTTTGTTTCAGCCGCCATTTTGTAAATATATGTAAATATCAAAATATATTTACAAAATGGCGGCTGAAACAAACAAGGAGGGCAAACTTTTTTTGCATATGTTTGTAAAAACGTGTATATATACGTACAATGTACGTCTTGGAAGAAACCCGGCTTGACAAATACTCGTACTTAAAAGTCGTTAAAACTATAATTGGAACACGTGTCTTGAAGAGTTAGGAAGATTGTGAATTCAGTTTTATCAAGTGAATGTGAACATGTTCAGAAAAATCCGGAGCAAATCACAATGTGCAGCACGTGATCTTGGCTGGAAAACGCTGATTAATGCTAATGACAACTTGCGTAGTCAGGTACTCATTCGGAGAGGTGTTTAATTTCGCCACTTCATGTCATTCGGTATATTTGCAACTGATGCGGCGTTTCGGCATCTTTTTGTCCGACTGGTCAGCATGCTTCCATCTTGAAACAACAGGGAACTGAAAAAACTCATCAAGCCTTCTTAATTAAAATTTTTAATTTCACTAATGAAATCACGGTATGGGACGAAACACGTGCTCGGCAAAACTTCCCAGGACGAGATCACGTGGCCCGCACGCAGGGCTCATTACAGGTTTCGGCGATAAGGTGCTGGTCCATTTTCCACTTTGCCGATCTCCAGTGGCAGGACCATCCGGAAGAAGCTCCGCGGTCCGGAATCCCATCTTCAGCCATGGCTATTTTCACCATCATCTCGACACCCTTCATCTATGCCTATGGATTGTTCTTGATCCTCGGTGGCGTACTCGTCTATGCCATGTCCCGAACGAAGCTACTGCTGGTCAACATCTGGCTACGGCTAACCACCGGTAAGCCGTTGGACATTCTATCCGGCATGGATGCCACCTTGCAGTACTCCAGCACCAGCTACTTCACCGATCCCGAGTGTCCCACGGTCATCACGGTCGGTATGGTGATGAAGGGCCGCCTGGAGGTGGCTGGCCTGCAGCAGCGTTACCTTGGGCAGGTGATAAAGGCTCGTAACCCCACCACCGGACGCCTGGTAAACCCAAAGTGGACCCAGAGGGTGGAGCGCCGTTTCGGATTCTTCGTCTGGAAGAAGGATGAGCGCTTCGACATCAGGGATCACATACGGGGCCACGACGAGACATATACAGACGACGTCGGACTGATCAAGATGATGGAGAGGCTCTCTCATAGACCCCTGCCCGTTGCCCGCGCCCCTTGGGAATTCTTGGTGATCCACAAGATGGCCGCCGCTGGTGAAAAAGAGCAGTCTGCCGTGATGTACCGAGTGCACCACAGCCTGGCCGACGGCATGAACCTACTTGTTGTCTGTAACGCACTGCTCGACGGAACACCCGCCGAAAATGTCAAAGGTAAGCGATTGAGCCTCCAATGGCTGCCATCAGGAGGAGGCTCTCGTAGCTTCTAGTCTGAAATTTTGGTTGCATAGACTGATGGGCTGCTCATGGTTGTGGACCCAGGTAACTCTGTAGGTGAGAATCAAGTTGGACAATATCCAAGTAGCAACAGTTTCAAAAGTTTAACACAAGGGTGGGAAACGTATAATACACAGTAAAGTTACGGAAAAGTACCAGAAGCAGAATTATGGGATCTTTCCGTGAAATGTACGGATTACCGTAAATGTGTTTCTGTGAAATTAAGGGAACACTTCCGTAAAAATAATGAATACCCCCATAAAAATATTAGAATACTGTGTCCTTCTAATGCACTATTTTTTTAATAGTGGTCGCCATTGACTTTCAGGTTCAGTGTGGGATGTGTGAAATACGGAAGGTTCCTTCATTTTGGAGTAAATTTGAAGGAATTTGTTTGTAATAAAGCGGAAAAGGAATGATGTTCCATCATACAATATGACGTTGAATTATAGTTTGATTTCTCAATAGAGGACACTAAATACGAAAAGTACCTTCATCTTGGATAAAGTTGAAGGACATTTCTTGTATATCCAGTTTACTGGACATTTCCTTCAAATTGTACTCAAATGTACCTTATGCAATCGATCAAGCACCTTTTTTTAACCTGTATAACACTCATAAAATTTACTATTCGTCCAAAAGATGGCTGAAAAATTCTGTTGGAAATATAATCTATACTAATCTCACACGTTGTAAGAGAATCCTTTTATTGTTTGAAAACTTTAAATATTGATGTCTTCCCTCGAAATGGCATAGGAGCTGTATATTCAAGGTCTTAAAAAACCTTTCTTAGGAAATGGGTGGAGCATAACTGACTAAATAGAGTCTTTATTCTGAAAAAAAGTTTCTTGTGGAAGGCATACATGATGCATAGTTTATTATTCACAACAATAATTCTCACACATTACAATACACTGTTTTTGAATAAATGGTGATTTCTATTACATTTAATGATTAACAATGTATGCTTGTTTATTAGCTATGCATGCAGTGATTTGGCGTCCCTTGGATTAATCGTCTTAATCAGCATGCCATCTTATCATACCTTATTGATTTACATACTGATTAAACGTTAATTTAAGGAATTAACATGAGGGAGTCTATTTATGGTCATTTTGGTTATGGAACCACCTATTGATTATGACTTTGATGGCTTCTCTCACTGGTGCTTAGCACGTCACATGGAACAATTTGATGGTTTCTATATTAACTAAAACAATTAAAAGTACGGGGGCCATGAAAATCACGTGCCCATGGTCTTTCTCCCAGACCTCGATCATGTGCCCAGATGGAAATCTTTTATATACCGGATTCAACTCCAAGACACTCCACCTTATGCCACATCACTGTCTGGATGCTCTTTCGGACCCAGAGTCAAATTCAAAAAAACTTCTGAAATCCGTTGTGGTACATTCTTTGGTTGTCTATCCAATGTCTTTGATGGACGTCATATCGGCAATACTAACTTACGCCTACGGGCTGCTGCTGCTTACCGGCGGCACCGTAGCCTTGCTAGTGTCCAATGTGAGATTGCTTCTGGTCAACCTCTGGATGCTCCTCATCACTGGCAAACCTCTGGACCTGCTGTCAGGTATGGACGCCACGCTGCAGTACTCCAGTTCCACGTACTTCACTCAGCCTGAGTGTCCCACGACCATCACCGTTGGCATGGTACTCCAGGGAAACTTGGACATGGATGAGTCGCGGAAGCGCTTCCTAAACGGGATCCTCCGGGCTCGGGATTCAGAAACAGGACGCTTGATCAATAAAAGATGGATGCAGAAGGTGGAGCGCCGATTCGGTTTCTATGTCTGGGTCCCGGACAAACGTTTCGACATCCACCAGCACATCCGCATGCTTGGAGAAACTTATGTCGACGACTTGACGCTGGTGAAGATGATCGAGAGGATCTCCCATGCACCCTTACCCCAGGACCGTGCACCCTGGGAGTTTCTGGTAATTCCCAAAATGACCACCAACGTGGCAGACCGCGAATGCGCAGTGGTGTACCGCGTGCACCACAGCCTGGCTGATGGCATGAACCTTCTAGTCGTCTGCAACACGATGTTGGATGGGAATCCCGGTACAAGAATCAGTGGTAAGCTGGTCATGAATCTCTCAATCCTTTCCAAAGGTGAATGGATGCCACCTGTTTGCATAAGCGCACACATGAACATGGTCCATGGAATTTTGGCAAACAAGTCACAATGCTTGAACAAATGAGCATGTTTTTAATCCTCCAAAATCGCGACAATCTTCTAATGATTTTCAGAACATTTTGTTTCTCAATAACATTTATAAATACATTGAAATTCACTTTCTTCCGCTTGGTTTGGTTTCTTCGCCATGTCCCCGTGTCATTTTGGTAGTAAATGATACCGGACGTGAAATTTCATTAAAGTGCTGTCATGTGGAGACAACGAATAATCAGAAAACGCGATATTAAACACTTACCATGTTTGTAAATGCAGAATTTGCAATGCGAATCATTGAAAAAATGAATACATTTGCAAGACTTCGTTTGAGGAAGAATTCAATTCCGCTAACAGATGTTGAGTTCCCAAGGAATTAAAATTCCTATTTATCTTCTTGAAAAATCCAGCAAAACCATTATAAAAATAATTAATGTGTTATTAGAATGGACTACAGTTGATCAAAAGAATGTGTTATCACTACAAATTTAAAATAGATATTTAATTAATCGTGGACCTGTAAAATTTCATGTTTCTTTTAATGCTTTGACAGCATGCAGAACTGCAGAAAATGTGATGGCGTGTTATTAGTATGTCGTGCACTTTGATAATTGACAATGATTTATTTTGATTTCCACTTGATTCCCTACAGAGTTTTAAATCTTACATGATAGTATGCTTGTATCTTCAATTGTCTCATGAGTTGAAGAATGACTTTGTTTTACAGAAACGGATAAACTGAAGAGTGGTGAAAAACTCGCTAACTTGGCCAAGCGCAACCCACTGCTCCACTTCCTGGCCAACCCAGGACAGAAGTGGACGGTTAATGCGGCTGTGGACATCATCTGGAACCTTCTGGCCATTGCGCTAGCGTCTCCTTGGCTGGTGGCGCAGGTGGTTCTCCAGAAGCCCGGGAGAAACTCCCTCCATGGCCCAGAGCTCACTGGTCGCAAACTCCTGGCTGTGTCAAACGGCATCCAGTTTCAGGTTATGAAGGACATCGCTTCTAGTTTTAATTGTTGCATCAATGATGTCTTCCACTACGGCATTGTCGGAGCCCTCCAAAAGTGCAATGAAGAATCACCAGAGTCGCCTACCGACAAACACGTTACGCTTCTGGTACCCTTATACATGATCAGACCGAATGCCTCTTGGACCCAAAATGGCTTCACTTTCACCTTCATGCGTTACTCTTTGCAAGGAGAGACCCCCCAGAGCCGCCTGCGAGACATTGCAGCCGTGACCGATGATGTCAAATCCTCTGCTGAGCCGCTCCTTAACTTTGCGATCACCCAGGCCTTGAGCAACCACATGCCACTGGCACTGGCCAAGAAATGTTTGGCCCCAAGCTTCGATTACACGGCGATGGCCACCAACATCGTTGGCCCATCTAGCGACATCTCGCTCTTGGGCTTGCCGGTCACTAACATGTTCTTTTTTCCAATCAACCATGGTTGTGCAGGTGAGTTATCAGTCCACTTTTAGTTGCTTGCTTCCAATGCCAGTTTCTCTGACGTTCCTCTGATGTTCTACTTTGGATATCTTTAAAACTTACTGGAGACATTGCATAGGTTATTGTAGTTTGGTTCTTATATTACAGAACCAGTTGTAGTGTCAATCTTTTCTCTTGCATTGGACTGATTATTGGTCTTTCTGTGTTTAGGAGTTTCCGTTTCCATGTTCAGTCTCAAAGGATGTGTTCGTCTTGGAATTACTGTGGACAGAGCAGTGGCACCAGATGATGGCATAGCTAAACGCTTTGCAGACCATTTTGAAAGTGAAATACAGACTCTTTATAATTGTATACAAGACCAGGGAGAAAAACCTGTAAGCAACTTTTGGCCAGCGTTTTAAATTGCATTGTTCCACCATTGGCCAATTAACTGAACGTTCTTCGGTACATGTTTTCTTTAATTAGATGGTAGTATACTTTTTACCGAGTCAGTAGCATATACCAACAAAAAAGTTACTTATTCTCTAAAATTGTTATTGAAATTTGTCCTTATTCTAATGAGAATTGTATGAAGGATTACTGTTGAGCATCCACATTGCAATAAAATGTGTTCTGTTATGTTTGTACCATTCAGTTTTACTATTCTGAAGGCGTGGCCTTATGTGCTTTTTTATAGTTAGTTTCAATTGATCATTGTTTTGACGTACGTTGTTATGAATATCAAGGATGCTAACACAGTTATATACGGTTTATACAGGTGACCTTACAAATTGACTTTAATGGCAATAGAATGATTTTTTTCTTTGTGTTAACATTAAACTCGTTACATGTCATGAATAACAATGAAATCTTGCAGTTTTTAATAACCTTGCCAGAAGCCATAAATGGCAACTTTTTATAAGATCGACAACTATTTTATGGTCTTCCACGTGAAATGGGGTGACGTTTACAATTATCCAAAAAAGTGAGGATTCAGGTTTTCAACATGTCGAAGGTCTTGTCCATGAACGCGATACTTCACCAATGAAATCCATAAAGTAATTAAAATCCAGTAATATTGTCCAAGTCAGAGAATTTATATATTACCAAATAAACAAAACTATATAGTTAGAACAGTTTACATGAAATGCATTTATTACTGGCGTCACGTAAGAAAAATTATATACAATTTTCGGAAATTGTCAGTTATTTCAAAAATACCCATGAATCATCTCGTGTATCCAGTGGCAACTATTACTGTAGAAACTCGTGTGGTTTCTCGGGAGGAATCTGTCTTCTGCTGCATTTAATAGGTAAAATTTAATCAATAATACAAACGTCAAAACCTGATTGTTTCACCATGTAACTACACGAATCCACGTGGGATTAGTCACCTTGAGTTGGTGAGGTCAGTTAAGCACGTTTCTTATTATTATGCGTACCACCAGCTATAGTTATACATAGCTAAATTTTTTACAAATTACGTAAGTAATGGTTTTTAAGTTATATGTTAATGATGCCATTAACCAAATATAGCTCACCTGAATGGAAATCTGGTAAATACGTTGAGATCATTGCACTCTAACAGTTTAAGCGTTCCATTAAAAAACGTAGGATTTTACTTGAAGGTTTTTAAATGTACTTGTGTGTTTATATGTTTTTTATTTAATTCTTGTCTTACCTGCTGAAATCTATACTTACGGTAGCTAATATGGCACGCAAGAGTAGGTCTACTCTCCTCCCACCATTAATAAAAAACATACATTACATACATATATACATACATTCCCAATATCTGGCTGCTCTTCAGAGTTGCATCCATTGTTGTAGAACAACAAAATAAACCACTCCCATGACTCCAGAACAGTTCCTTCCCCAGAACTCACAACGACCCTAAAATTACGAAACCACTGGAGAGAAGAGTCCCATAGGGCTTTTAATGACAATTGGAATCTGTACGCATATTCCAATACAAAAATTTGAATTAAAAGCAGAAAACTGTGGACATGACAGCTTAGTTCCACAAGATTTTGCCCTAAATCTCCATTACGTCTGCACTTATCTAACTATGGTTGGCACTTTCTACCGAGCCTCTCCTAAGGTACTTTCATGCAAATACAACTCCAAGGCCATGCACGCAGCAGGGCGAAGGTTGACCTGGATGGACCCTCAGCATATCTCAACTCAAGGTTGTACTGTGTGTATGTTATATAAAAATCTTTGAAGCGTAAGCGCAGTGACATTTACATACGTCGGAGATAATATACAATTTCTCAGTCGCAATGTCGTTGCTGGCATTAATTTCAGCGCCACTACTGTATCTGCTCGGATTGCTGTTCGTGGTCATTGCCACCATCGTCTATTCGCTGTCCCGTCTGAAGCTTTTTTTAATCAGTGTGTGGTTAGGACACCCCTTGGATGTGCTATCCGGCTCCGACGCCGTGCTGCTTTACGCAAGCAAACCCTACTTCACCCGGCAAGAGTGCGCCGCCATAGTCCACACCGTCCTCGTGCTCCAGGGACGTCTAGAATTGGCTAAGCTTCAACAGCGCTTCTTGGAACGCTTAACCGACGCCCGGATCCCTGGAACAGGGCGACGCACCTTTCCTAAGTGGCGCCAGCTGCCAACGCGCCGCTTCGGTTACTTTGTCTGGTAGGAGGATGTCCACTTTGAACTCCAACGCCATTTTCGGGTGTCAGAACAGAAATATGTAGATGAAGCATCACTGGTCAAGCTGATCGAGAGAACCGCTCATGAGCCGCTTCCAGAGGCTGGAACGCCATGGGAGGTTGTGGTGATTTCCAAGATGGCCGCTAACGGAGCAGACGAAGAGACTGCTGTGCTGCTCCGTGTGCACCACGCATTGGCTGACGGTGCCAACCTCCTCGCGGTGCTTGCTGCCCTGGTGGACGAACCATCTACTGATGTAAATGATAAGTCTAGCATGGGTAAAATTGACCCTACTGTCCTGCTGGCAAAGTACCATCCGTTATTGCGACACCTAGCGAATCCCAGAGCCCAGTGGTCAATAAGTACAGTCAAGGATGTCATCCAAAACTTTCTTACCATTGCTTTTACTTCACCCTGGCTCATAGCCCAATCGTTTCTCCGTAAATCAGAACGAAATTCCCTCCATGGCCCTGCACTCAGTGGGCGGAAGTTGATGGGTTTGTCGCACGAGGTGCCGTTTCATATGCTGAAGGACCTTGCCTCATCGCTTAAGTGCTGCATCAGCGACGTTTTCATCTTGTCTTACAGGGGCTATTCAGAGATGCAACGAGACGAATTCAGTCCTGGTTGGACTTAACATGGATGACTATGTAACGTTGATAATGCCTATGCAGTTGCTTCCGGCCAACTCTGGTTGGACACAAAATGGTTTTGCTATGACCTTTGCGCTGTACCCTCTACGGGGAAACAACCCACATGAGCACCTTAGGGCCATCGCTGCTATAACCAAAGCAACGAAGTTGTCCGCGGAACCACTGCTTAACTTTGCAATGATCCAGGGATTGTGCAATCACCTTCCATTGGTTCTGGCAGAGAATTGCATTGTTCCTAGCCTGGAATTCACCGCCATGGCATCGAATGTAGTTGGCCCTTCAGAGGATGTTGCAATCTTGGGCTTGAAGGTTACCAAGATGTTCTTTCTGCCAATTGTTCATTCTAAAAATGGAGGTGAGTGAGCAGCAAAAGGGCTTTTTTATTTGGAAGCAGATGGCGAGCCTGTAATGCTATGCTGAGAAATTGAATTTCTAAAGTTCTAAATTCTTCTGTCTAAAGAGGCATGGCATTTAAGGACTATGGTTACTATGTGAACTTATTTATTTTTGAGTTTATAAACAGTTCTTTTGCTTTTTTTTGCCTTTAGGGGTTTCGATTTCCCTAATGACTTTCAATGGATGTGCTCGTTTGGGGGTGACAGTTGATAGAGCAGTTGCACCTGATGATGGCATCGCCCAGCGTCTAGCTGATGACAGTATAAGTGAACTAAGGATGCTCCACAACTTGACAACAAATGAAAACTTGAATCACAAGTGATGTTGAAAATCAATTCAAACCATACCTCGCTTTACAGCCTAGATACGTTCCGGAAAAGTTGGCCGTAAAGCGAAAAAGCCGTATTACGAATCAATTGTTTCTTCATTGTGATTTTCCTTTATTTCCTTCTTAAATGAAGTGAAACCCCAAGGTTGTTTTATTGTTAGCCGAATCTGACCTTGTTTGTGGAAATTGGGGTAACTTATCACATTTTTTGGCAACTTTCTTTAATTATAGCAGTTTTTTTTGGCCTTATAGCGAAACATTGTGGGCCGTAAATCGAAACAGTGCCATAATTCGAAAGGCCGTGTAACGAGGTATAGGTGTATAATGTTATTCATATTGTCAAATATATAACTGACAACTAGGCATATTAAGCCCGCTGTAATCACTAAACCCTGGAATATAAATCCTGTAATCCTAGCTGTATGCTGGGGATCGTTGTACTACTGGTCTATAAACCACTCCTCCAGCCCTAATTCTATTGCACTTTTCATCGATTTAACGTGCAACACATCCACATATGACCTGGTAGTCATATTACCATCAATAAAATGAAGGTTTAAAACGACAATGTATCCATTGAAACCCCAAACCATGACACTGCCTCCTCCATATTTCGCTGTCTTGAGCATGTTTTGCTTGTCCATCGCCGCCTCTTTCCTTCTCCATATAGTAATTACACTACTTGGTTTAAAAACTGCAAACATATTCATCTGAAAACATTAAATTTTTCCAAAATTCCAATGGTTTTTCCTTATAATTGCTAGGCGATTTTCCTATTATGTTCACTTATGAACAGTTTTTTTGGCCATTATCCAGAAATGACCATCATATAATGCACATTTCTTATAGTTTGTGGTGTGGCAACCTTCCCTGATGTCGATGCAAGGTCTGTGACCACGTTCTTTGCGGACTCAATTGGAATTTTCAAGAGACATGTCACAACCTGCATGGGGTTTCTCCCTCACAGTTACTTTGCATGGTTGGTCTGTTTTGGGTTGGTTTACGATTGTCCTGCCATACGTGAAATATCCTAATATACATATGAACTGCCACTATCATGCAAATGAATCACACTTTCCCTTTTTGAAATGGACATCTCACTTTGTTTGGGAGCCATTGTTAAGGAGTAATTAAGGTGGCAGCATGAGGCTCAGCTCATTTCGCCACAGAGCCATTAGCAAATGAAACGACCTAACATGGGGTTAAACATTGTGATCTTTTGACCTTGGATATTAATTGCCATACTAATTTATTCTGTAATCAATAGCCATTTTTTTCAGAAATGACAAAACCAAACACTATAACAAGGTGTTCTCATACTACTTTGGCCTACTGTATCTAACTATGGATGGCACTTTCTACCAAGCCTCCTCCAAGGTAATTTCAAATATACATACATAACTCCAAGGCCATGCACGCAGCAGGGCAAAGGTTCACCTAGATGGGCCCTCAGCATATCTCAACTCAAGGTTATACTGTGTGTATATATGTAAAATCTTTGAAGCATGCATAAACACAGTTCCTCAGGGAACATTTCTCAGTCGCAATGTCGTTGCTGGCATTAATTTCAGCCCCACTGCTGTATCTGCTCGGATTGCTGTTCGTGGTCGTTGCCACCATCGTCTATTTGCTGTCCCGTCTGAAGCTTTTCTTGATCAGTGTGTGGTTAGGACATCCCTTGGATGTGCTATCCGGTTCCGACGCCGCACTGCTTTACGCAAGCAAACCCTACTTCACCCGGCAAGAGTACGCCGCCATAGTCCACGCCGTCCTCGTGCTCCAGGGACGTCTAGAATTGGCTAAGCTTCAACAGCGCTTCTTGGAACGCTTAACCGACGCCCGGATCCCTGGAACAGGGCGACGCACCTTTCCTAAGTGGCGCCAGCTGCCAACGCGCCGCTTCGGTTACTTTGTCTGGGAGGAGGATGTCCACTTTGATGTCCAACGCCATTTTCGGGTGTCAGAACAGAAATATGCAGATGAAGCATCACTGGTCAAGCAGATCGAAAGAACCGCTCATGAGCCGCTTCCAGAGGCTGGAACGCCATGGGAGGTTGTGGTGATTTCCAAGATGGCTGCTGACGGAGCAGACGAAGAGACTGCTGTGCTGCTCCGTGTGCACCACGCGTTGGCTGACGGTGCCAACATCCTCGCTGTACTTTCTGCCCTGGTGGACGAACCATCTACTGATTTGAATGGAAAGTCTAGCATGGATAAAATTGACCCTACTGTCCTGCTGGCAAAGTACCATCCGTTATTGCGACATCTAGCGAATCCCAGAACCCAGTGGTCAATAAGTACAGTCACGGATGTCATCCAAAACTTTCTTACCATTGCTTTTACTTCACCCTGGCTGATAGCCCAGGCGTTTCTCCGTAAATCAGAACGGAATTCCCTCCATGGTCCTGCACTCAGTGGGCGGAAGTTGATGGGATTGTCGCACGAGGTGCCGTTTCATATGCTGAAGGACCTTGCCTCATCGCTTAAGTGCTGCATCAGCGATGTCTTCATCTTCTGTCTTACAGGGGCCATTCAGAGATGCAACGAGACAAGTTCAGACCTGGTTGGACTTAACATGGATGACTATGTAACGTTGGTAATGCCTATGCAGTTTCTTCCGGCCAACTCTGGTTGGACACAAAATGGTTTTGCTATGACCTTTGCGCTGTACCCTCTACGGGGAAGCAACCCCCATGAGCACCTTAGAGCCATCGCTGCTATAACCAAAGCAACGAAGTTGTCCGCGGAACCACTGCTTAACTTTTCAATGATCCAGGGATTGTGCAATCACCTTCCATTGGTTCTGGCAGAGAATTGCATTATTCCTAGCCTGGAATTCACCGCCATGGTGTCGAGTGTAGCTGGCCCTTCAGAGGATGTTGCAATCTTGGGCTTGAAGGTTACCAAGATGTTCTTTCTGCCGATTGTTCATTCTATTAATGGAGGTGAGTAAGCAGCAAAAGGGCTTTTTTCTTTGGAACCAGATGGTGAGCCTACAATGCTGAGAAATTGAATTTCTAAAGTTCTAAATTCTTCTGTCTAAAGAGGCATGGCATTTAAGGCAGAGTTTGCTGGCCAACAAACTATGGTTACTATGTGAACTTATTTGTTTTTGAATATACATACATATGAACAGGTTTTTTTTGCATTTAGGGGTTTCGATTTCCCTAATGACTTTCAATGGATGTGCTCGTTTGGGGGTGACAGTTGATAGAGCAGTTGCACCTGATGATGGCATCGCCCAACGTCTAGCTGATGACTGCATAAGTGAACTAAGGATGCTCCACAAGTTAACAACAAAGGAAATCTTGAATCACAAGTGATGTCGAAAATCATTCCAAAATCCAAATACAGTGGAACCTCGATTTACGAACTTAATCCGTTCCATGACCCTGTTTGTAAATGGAAAAGTTTGTAATTCGAATCAATTTTTCCCATTGCAATCAATGTAAATCCAAATAATGCGTTCCTAGTCCAAATTTTTTTTATTTATTTATTTTAAACATGGCATGGTTTTCTATGTGGAGATAATACAGTATTATGTGTGGAATTAAATTTATTGGCAGTTGAATGACAAAATGCTCAAGAATCAGCGCCGGATTCTGACCTGGAAACGAAGGGCTTGTGTACTAAGGAGGTCCGAAAAATGTCCTCGTTTGCTCAACACCGCCCTGTCCTCTTAATTCACCCTTATCAACGACTCTGCCCGATATTTCAGATATTTTTATCAATTTTGTGTTGTCGATATATGTGCTTTTTGGGGCTCTGCAAAACACCAATCTGATCACATTAGTACAAGGTTCTATAGTGTTAGATACGTTGCAAATGCATGGAAGGTTCACATATAACAGTAATATTAGAAGAAAGCAGTTTAATTACCAAAAAAGAAACCGCATCTTTATTATATAGACTAGTGCAGATCGTCGATTTCGCCATGTTGTACTTCTTGGTAAGATCCAAAACACGATCACAACTTTCATGTTTAGCTATAATTTCCTTTTTTAAATCAACATTAATACGTTTGTGATTCTTCTTAACGCTATAATCACTAAAACTTTGCACTTTTTTGGTAGCACACAGGATTTTGTCCCGTTTGTAAATTGGATTAACGTTCGTAAATCGAAACAACATGTGGTGTTCGTAAATCGAATTGTTCGTAAAACGAGACGTTCGTAATTTGAGGTTCTACTGTATAATGTTATTCAAATTGTCAAGTTGTTAAATGACAACTTGGCGTATTAAACCTGCTGTAATCACTTAACCCTGGGATATTAAAAATGGTCTAAAATAACAGTGGCAAACGATTTGGGAAGATGAGATAATTTCTCATAAATTGATACGATAATTTCATTGATTTACAAAATATATATATACCAGGCAAATCGTGTCGAACTCCATGGTTTAACGAATTTGCTTGACTTTTGAATTCTTATGGGTTGCGCAAGCATGGTCAACTGTGGAGACTCACGATACTTAACTGAACATAAAACTTTGTTTTTGTCACTGTGACCTCCATTTTTTTTTTTTTTTTTTTTTTTTTTGTCATTATCAATGAAATTATTGTATCAATTTATGAGAAATTATCTCATCTTCCCATGTTATCCAGGAAAAATCGTTTGCCATATATAAGCCATATATATATATTTAAATATACATACATGTATATACATGCAAGTAGAGTATGTATGGTGCCATTATGCAAATGGAAAGATTTTTCCAAAAATTATTCAATGATTCAGAATTTCCATGCTATTGGCATGGTACTACCTCGACTTGCCCGAGGATTAGACATTTGCTATAAATATATACTATAGCTTTTTTGTAGAAATTAATTTATAATTGATTATACGTTTTTAATTAAGTGTCATCGACCCGCGTAAATGGATAAGATTAGCTCCACCAGGCAAATCATGTCGAACTCCATGGTTTAACGAATTTGGTTGACTTTCGAATTCTTATGGGTTGCGCAAGCATGGTCAACTGCGAAGGGTCACGATACTTAACTGAACATAAAACTTGGTTTTGTTACTGTGGCCTCCAAATTTTTTTGGCACATGCTGGGGGCTTGGGAAAGTTTATCATCGTTGGAAAATACTTGAAGGTTAGATAAAAAGTGTTTGGGATTATTATTCCAAGGACGAGCGTCTTGATACCCCCAAGTCAAGCAACGAAATATGGTATAACATAATTTAGTTATTTCTGGCGTTTTGGAAGTCGTGCAATTCAGTTGCAAGCCACACTAGTCGTGGATACCATGTCTTTGCTGACGTTGGCTTTGGTGTTGTTGAAGTATTTGCTGGGTGTGTTACTGATTGCTTCTGGTGCTGCTGTCTACCTAGTCTCCCGACTGAAGCTGTTCGTGGTGAACTGTTTTTTGCTGCGCCCTTTGGACGTGTTATCCGGATCGGATGCCTTAAATCTTTATTCCAGTACACCCCACTTCACCCGACCGGAATGCCCAATGGTCATCCATGCTGCCGTGGTGCTCAAAGGCCGAATGGGATTGGACAGACTGCGACAGCACGTACAAGAGCGTATGTTGGACGCCAGAGACGCGACCACCGGGCTCTGGCTCCACCCCAGGTTGCGTCAGCGCCCTGTTCGCAGATTTGGCTACTTCGTGTGGGATGATGAGGACAGTTTCGATGCCCGGCACCACTTCCGATTGAGTGATCAATCATATGCTGATGAGGCCTCCTTGGTTAAATTGATCGAGAGCGCCGCCCACACACCTCTGCCCGAAGGCCGGCCATTATGGGAAATATTGGTCATACCCAAGATGGCCGCCCCTGGAGCAGACGACGAATGCTCTGTATTGCTTCGCGTGCATCACTGCATGGGCGACGGTGTATACCTAATCGCACTTATCGATTCACTGTGGGATGTATCAGTTCTCACGGTCCAAGGTAAGCAAGTGAGTGGTAGACCCAGGGGCCATCTTATAAAATGTATTTTTCAAATATTTCTTATAATTTCCACTGTTTCCTAAACCCCTCTTGAAACCCATACAGATCCCCAAAGCCAGGACCATTACCAGGACCAGTGGTAGCCCAACTTACATGAGTTTGCGGATAACATAAAATCCTTAACATTTTTGCAGGTATATTTAAGACCAGCGACATAGATCTTTCTGTCCAACTTGCCAAATACAATCCATTGTTGCGTTATCTGGTAAATCGAAAACACAAGTGGTCATTGAGTGAGGTTTCTGAAGTGATCATAAACGTGGCTAATATCGGACTTACAGCACCGTGGTTCATCGTGCAATTGTTTCTCCGAAAGCCAGAGCGGAATTCTCTTCATGGACCCACCCTCTCCGGACGCAGGCTGATGGGCTTGTCAAAAGTTGCAAATTTTCAGCTTTTGAAAGACATATCCACAAACCTCGACTGCAGAATCAGCGACGTGTTCAATTTCTGTCTTATAAAAGCTATCCATCGGTGCAACAATGATGTGTTTGATAAGACTGGCATTTCATTTGATGAGCACGTGACATTTTTTGAACCCATGTATCTGCTCAATGCGAGGAATGGTTGGACCCAAAATGGTTTTGCTCCCATCTTTCTTAGCAACTCTTTTCAAGAAGAGAGTCCCCAAAAACACATTCGAAACATTGCTGCTGTTGCAAACGATATCAAGCACTCTGCATGGCCACTGTTGGTTTTTACAGTTGGTCAGATGTTGGGTAACCACTTGCCATTAGCACTGGCCAAAACATTCCTTGTGCCATGCTTGGAGTTCAGCGCTCTTGTGACGAATGTCGTTGGATTTTCAAGAGATGTGGATATCTTGGGCTTAAAGGTTGCCAAGATGTTCTTTCTGCCCGCTTCGTGTATATCCAATGCAGGTTAGTAGAACGTAATTACACACGATAACTAATTAAAACTGCAACTTTTTTGTTTTGCATACTTAAAAACACCGTCATTCTTGTGTTTAGGGTTGTCTGTTGCTCTGATGAGTTACAAAGGATGCATTAATCTTGGAGTGACCGTGGACAGAGCTGTTGCACCAGATGACAGTATCGCCCAACGCCTAGCAGACGACTGGCTAAACGAATTGCACAGTCTTCATACATTATTAACAAAAAAGATTTGAGTGCCATGTAATAGAATTTGCATGCAGTATACCTGAGCAACAATAAAGTTTTAAAACTGTAGAAACTAAAATTATGCACCGGTAAATAATATGCATGATGTCAGGTTGTCTAACATCCATTCATCCATGATCCTTATTAATTTAACAGACTGCTTAATAAAAAATGTTAAAAAGAAAACGTTGTTACACAAAAATTATTTAACAAAGTTATACTAAACACAATTATTCCATATCACATTGAGTGTCACTGAAAATAAAGGATATCTCCTGCATTACACATTGAAAAGAATTGAAAATATTCCAGAAAATATCTTGGAGTCTAACAGCAAGATTGATTAGTATCGAAACAATGTTCAGGGAAGTCTGACAAACATTGTTCATGCTGCTGATAGGATGATTCGGATAAGCTACAATCCGTAACACGAACAAGTGATACCTTTATGTCAGGGAATCCCTTTGCATAGGGAAGGTCAGGGAAAAGGTATTTCATGGAGATTTTTCGATTCCAATTCAGCGCACTCGTGCATAATGTAAGAGGATAATAATTCTCTTTCACTCTGTTGCCCATCTCCGGTAAATGAGTTCCCTAATTTCGTTATCCGTGGCATATTATTCAATTTGGATTCTTCGTTGTCTCTTGGAATTTCATTTAATCCAAGCGGAGATGCAGCTCATACTTAATCATTTTCACTCTTGATAAGGAGCGTAATTGCTGCGCGCCCTCCCTCGCCATTTTCCCATTTCATTTGCACTCCAATGCCCAAATGCCATTCTTGGATTATGGCAACAATGCAATTATCTGGTGGAGGTAATTTTGCAATTGCTTTTCCAGGAAATTAATAAGTAAAGAGAGGCTGGACTTGCATGTGCTGCTTGCTTTGGGGCCCAAAATAATGTTAAAAACATCTTTTTTTTTGTTACTGAATTTTTTTTTTTTGGTTGCAAATATGTATCTTAATAAAGCGGAAATGTTCAAACGATGAAAAGTAATGTAGTGTACAAGTATTAATTTGCCAAAAATCGGTGTACATTCCATTTGAAAGTATACAATTGAATTTTAAAATTTACTTTCACATTACAGTATTTAGCAAACAGATAAGAAGTCAAACAAGCATAGTTTTTCTTGATCTAGCGCTGCATGGCTACATTTGTCAGTTTGTATAAATTACAAATGTGGTACAGCATAATCTTGAATCTACATCTGAAGTACTAAAATTGTTCCCTGTAGCGCAAATTGCTGTGCGCCTCCATGTTTATATTTAGTTATTCATCTATGTATTATTTCAATAATGAATACAAGGTTAAACCATGAGGATTTTGAATTCATTTCAACTATTTCTACATTCCTACAATGCATGTTTCCATTGCTGGAATTTGTTCAAACATGGTTGAGAAATTGAGGAACAAATTGCTATAACGTTAACAACGTATTTGTTCAAATGCTATGTTTCTCACGAATTGAATGTTATTGTTGACTTTTCTTGGTATCATTTGTGTGTACGGTAGTGAACTTATAGTTAGGAAGTGTGGTAGCATTCTATAACTCAGCATATCATCTTTTCTACCCACTTTTCCCATTACAAACTGATTAATTCGCATCAAATATATCTATCCAACCCTATGTACTTCAACTATGTAGAAGTTCATTTTCCAACTAGGTATTAGGTATAGAACTGATCCTTGCACCAATCACTTTAAGAAGGTTTCATTCAAACGTGATATCGCCAAATTCTGTACTCTCCGACAAATATACATATGCTCCTGTATCGTATTCCTTCATGCATGGTAATCCTTGCTTCAACATTGTAGTACTAACTCTAACATAATAAGACTAAAAAAATCTATTTGGAGCCATGTTATGTTTTGGAATTGTTTTCACACTTCTTTTAATTAAATAATTTGGTAACTGAATAACTGCCCCTAAACTTGACTCTTAAACTCAAATTAAACCATTCTAGATATGGTTATCCCAAATTTGATCAACAAATTATGTTCAAAATACGTTAGGCTCACTCTTGAGTGTGTACATATACATTACTACAACTAGTATAACTAGTATTTTGAAGTTTTTGTTCCTAATTAGTCTGTGCCAGCTAAACACACGTTTCCTAAATATGCATGTTTTGCAGTATAATGTGGAGTTTTCAAGGAAAGATGTATCGTGTTATGGGAGATCTGGCTGTGGTTTTTTTTTATATTTAAACTGTTTCTTTTCCTGCGGTCGAGTACGTGTAGTGCTAGTTTTATCCACGGTGTGGCTGCACCAGAAGCAGAAGTCATCCGTCGAGGACGATGTTTGATCGAACTGGCGAGTTTTGATATCCATCATATCGGCAATTACGGTTCTCCTTCCCGCGGGTCCCGCCGCATCGCCATCGATCTTCCGCGGCTCTTCGAGGGGTCCCACCGAGGAGAACACGACCCACAAATGCGTGGAAGCCGAGGAAAAGAGAGAAAAACACGGCAGCCAGCGTGGCAGCTCATCTCTCAACATGATAGCTCGAGTGTCAAAACGAGCAAGATGTCCCTGTCACAGCAGACGGATGATCCGGAAGACGATGGAAAAAAACCTCAGTCATTATGGTAAATAGGGACCCGTTTAAGTTAATGATGGAAGGGCTGATAAGCCCGGGTCGGGTTAATTACCCCCTTGCATTCCGAAGGGCGCCACCTTATGGTTTACAACGCCTCTCTGTTGCCTGCCTTATCTGAGAAACTGGGTGTTGACCCGTAATCTTATAGTATGAACAAAACCTGAACACCACCTAAACACTGCCTAAACTCATACCGAACCATAGTGATATCATACTGTTCTGTTGTACCCAATTATTTCAGGAGAATGCTCCCACGTCAGTAGCGACTTAGATATTTTATCAATAAATTTATCACACCTTGTATGCAAATAAGTATTTCGCTGATATTGTAAGTATCTACTATATAATAGCGGAGTAGATCTCCCTTTTTTGGACAAACTGGACGTTGCACACAGACAAACGATACACCAAAATGCTCAGTTTGACGTCGCATTC
>JAQGBW010000238.1:0-51791 GCA_034698625.1 Julus scanicus | reverse complement strand
TCTTGTAAAAATAGATTTTCCCCAGTGTACACAGCCGTTGAATGCAGGTGTATCATTTTGGCTTTGAGCCACTGTATTTATAGAAGCTGAGAAGCAATAAATAAAATATGTAGTACATATGGGAACTTCATATAAATCCTGTAATCTGAAGTGCTATGTACGTTGCTAGATTTCGTGAATTTGCAATGGATTCGATCTGTTTGATGGATTCAATGCAAAGTTTGCAGATGATCTCAATTTTACCGACATTCGTTATTCAAGGGCTTTTTACACATTCTGCATAATATGCGATTTTCCAGTTTTCTGATGCTTGAATGTTCCAATCAATGTTAGGCTTCTTAAGAATTCTGTATCAAAATACTACTGTGCATTGTAGGCATTGAATTGAATTATTGTATGATGCAATTTCAAATAGATCCATTCGGGTGTCTTTTTTGTTATGCTATCAAGGTTAATTAAGTCTGAAATTGAGTTTAACAATCATTACTTTTATTAGTGTACATTTCAATAGGATGATATGGTGGTCTTTAAAACGTTTGTCATTTGGTTCAAGGCTGCGTGAAACAACTTTTGATTGATTGGCTTATTCCATCAACCTCACACTTGTACATTAAATATAAAGCGTGCGATTTTATTGTTAATTTATAGCCATGTTTTAACCTTGGCGATTTATTTATTCTATAAAGTTAATGTTGAGTCGTTGCCAATAGGAGACTGTTTGTAAATGATGGGATATTAGGGATAGATCCCCCCCTCCCCCTAAATGCAATAAATGCCACAAATTTCAACCCGAATCCGCCAATCTTCCGCAATTTTTGGACCATATCCCCCATCCCCCGAAATGTGATATCACATATACGGCCTTGGTTTGTATACTAGGTCATTAGTACACGCTTAATGGATAGATTGTACCTTGATTGTATGTGGGATTTGTTATTAGCCACATGTTATAATGTGTCCTAAACAAATTTGCCAAGTAGGCATTCTCTCTTGGCTTACTGGGAATACCAGTTTTACCAAAGTACACTAGTAGCCCACTTTGGTGAAAATGGAAACATTTTTTTTTGGTTTCATGCAGATGTCATTAAATTAATGTCTGAGATTCATTAATTTTTTATATTTTTTTACATTTTTGGTATGTAATAAAACATCTAATACAAAATTCATTAGGCTATATACATGTTACCAAAGTAGCAATTGGTATTTATTTGGTAATACTAATACACCAAGATTCAGTTTCTGTAAACATGGAATAAAATTCTTTTATCACTTTTGACTATTTCATTGAGAGCATAAAATATCTTAAAGCAATATTTTTTTATTCAAATCATACATTGCAATGAACATATGTAATACAAGGCCAAGGCCAACACACAATGCAATAGTTTGGTTGTTTATTGGTATTCTGTTTGAACTCCACTCTTTAGGGATATGTGTATAGCCGCAGTGCAAATCCAACCAGAGATTGTCTAGAAAAATGCATTGCAAGTTTGGAAAATGGAAAATATGGTAATTAAATACAAAGCATAAGCCTTGGTATGCTTAATATCTTCAGTAGTCAAAATCTGCATTACTCCATCCAAATTAAATATTTTAGGACTGTGCTTTGCATCTGGATTAGCTGCCACTGACTGTGTCGTTCACACTTTGAAAAGTGGTGATCATATCATTTGTGGTGATGATGTCTATGGAGGTTAGCATTTCAGAATTAATTACTTCTCGTTTAAGGTGCATAAAGGCCGATTTCACGCAGCTGATTGGTGCTTTTTCTTGTTTGAATTTTCTAGGTACGAATCGTTACATGCGCAATATTGCTCTTCGAATGAATATCGAAGCTTCTTTTGTCGATCCAACTAATCCCAACAATGTCCGTGATGCAATCAAGCCAAATACAAAGGTAGCTTAAATTGGTAGAACTTCCAATATTTTTTTATGAACATATGCATTCTGCAACTCTCCATCTTGACATCTCCTATTTTGTTAGTTGATTTGGATTGAAACTCCAACTAATCCAATTATGAAGATTATCGACATTGCTGCGATTTCCAAAATATCGAAAGCGCACAGTGGAATAATACTTGTGGTTGATAACACTTTTATGACGCCCGTTTTTCAGGTAATTCAAGGTTTTAATATTCCTGTTTAGTTGAGAAAATTTCATTGGCGCGTTTTCTAAAAAAAAGTTTGTTTGTGATCAATGCAGCAACCATTGAGCTTGGGTGCAGATGTTGTAATGCATTCGTTGACCAAATACATGAATGGTAATAATGATTTACATTTTTGGACGCTGCATTTTTAATTTTTAAACTGGTTCTTGAATTTATATTGACCGAATTGTCTGCAGGGCATTCTGATGTTGTGATGGGCGCTCTTGTAACAAGCAGCGACGAAATTTACGAAAAGTTAAAATATATGCAAAACGGTATGTATATGCTTTTCATGATTCCGCTACAAATGAATGGCCTAAAATTCAGAAAATACTGTACAATTGCTGTATTTATCGATTTTAGCTGCTGGCGCCATTCCATCAAATTTTGACTCTTTTCTTGTTAATCGTGGATTAAAAACGTTACACTTGCGCATGAGAGAGCACATGAAGAATGGATTGGCAGTTGCTAAATTCCTTGAATCTCATCCATGTGTGACTAAAGTGATTCATCCTGGTATGATATATATATATAAAATTTATGATTTGTGGCCTTTAAATAATTTTTAATTTAATTGTGTGCTTAGAAATTTAAACAAATTTAATTTGAAAATAAAAGTAAATTTACGGATCTAGCTTTTCAAAATACATGTAATTTCAAAATGTGTTTTTATAGGTCTTCCATCTCACCCTCAACATGATATTGTGAAGAAGCAGTGTTCAGGTACTAGTGGGATGGTGTCCTTTTATATTAAAGGTGGTTTAGATGAAGCTAAAAAATTTCTGAGCGCGTTAAAGGTTAGCTTTTTTGTTTTAAAAATGAGATGTTGTAATTGGTTGATTTTTGGAAAGTTATCTAATTCTGCTTATAATTGTTCATAAGGTATTCACTTTAGCTGAAAGTTTGGGCGGTTTTGAGAGTTTGGCCGAATTACCGTAAGTTATTTATTTGCAAGCATTTAATAGAAATTAGACTAGCAACAATATGTTATGGAGCGTTATTTGCGTTTCTAGGTCTATTATGACCCATGCTTCGGTTCCGGCAAATGACAGAGCAACACTAGGAATCACGGATTCATTTGTACGTCTGTCGGTTGGTCTAGAATCCACCCAAGATCTGCTAGATGACTTGGATCATGCATTGAAAGTTGCTGTAAGTAAAACAAAATAGTTGAAAGGGAATGTTTTCTGTACATACAGAGATTGACTTTGAGTGAATGATGAATTTAACATTAGTTATGTTCGTTTAAGTCATATTTATAATTTTTATTTAGAATTCTCTATTTTTAAAGAAAATATCGATAGTTAGTTTTTAAAATTTTTTTAAGAATTAATTTAACTGTACAATATTTTATATAATTTATGAAAATTAAAGTATACGATGTTAGTTATAATCAATCTCCTTCAGGTATACTACGAGTTTATTAATCTTTTTCTTTTTTTCAAATTTGCAGGTGAAAGCTTAAACTTAAAAAGTTTGCTAATTTGATATTTTTATTGAAGATAATCGGAAATCAACATGTTCCTGCCATTAATTTGGTAAATATTGAATTTGTGCTTAAGCAGCTTAACATTTATTAACTTTCTACTTTCAATCAACTGCAATAATTGGAAATAAATGATGAATATATAGTGGTAAATTGACTTGTTTTTCTATTTGATTTTAAAACAGGCGCTTACGTTTATTTAAGGTTAGTTAAATAAATTTATTTAACCTGATCCAGAAAAATAATTAATGATCAATTAATGGATCATTTATGATCCAGTCACATTCATGTGTGTATGGATTGCCTTATTACAGGGGTAACACATTCATGCTTAACTTTTTAATTATAAACATAAAATTATTATTTTATTGTATGTTGTTTTGAAAATAAAGATTTGTTAACACCAATTGTAACACAAGTTCTATGCCAATTAAATATCAATGAAATGAAGCAAATGAAATCTAATCACTTTGAAATTTGGAACAATTTCCAGGAACTTGATGGTCTCTTGTGTAATTTACTGTGTATGGTTTCAAATATATGTGTAATGAATTGTACGTTGCATGATAAATTGTCATGTTTTAGCATATGTTGTGAAAACAATAACTGATTTAATCAAAGCGTTTTGTTATTGTACTAGTATACTATGCAATTGTTCCTGATAATTTAATGTTATCAAATAGAGGAAAACGAACTTAAACAATTTAAATAGGATTTGAACTTTTTATTAACATTGATAACAAAAAGCATCCATTCTCGCTTACATTTTATAATTCATGATTAATTTTCACATTTTAAGTTTTTAGGTGGTTTTATTCATTCATACTTTTTTAGTCAAACCAAGACATTTAAAACGAATTAAAAGTCGAATTTTAGAGCTGACAAAAACATCCCCCGTTCAAACATTGGAACATCAATGTACTACATCATTTTTATCCAAATCAATTTAGTTTTCAGCTAGGATGAAATCCATTCCATGACCACCGCTACCTAACGCATAATTTAGGAACATATGCTTGGGTCGCTTTGAAGTTATCAGGCATGGTTGACTGTTTTTGATAATTGCCAATTTCTTGAGATCAATAATTAATTAATTAATGCTACTATTGCCTGCATTAGATGTTGTGACGTCAGACTCGGATATATATATATATCGGATGACCCTCGTGTCTGAAACATAAAATACGCATGCGCGGGACTCAAATACAAGATGGTGACTTGCTGAGTTGTTTGTATTTGAGCGTACTATTTTGAAAGAAATGGAAGACGAAGATGAAGTGGATATTGTTGGAGAATTCGATGAAGTCATATCGTAAGTACTATTACTAGATTTGGGCCAGTATTTGGCTTGTTTTAGTGCAGGTGGTGATGGAGAAGGCTGCATGTTTGTGACCAGACATGAAGTGATGTTTACAATATCATGCAGCTAGTGAAATTTAAAGTTGAAAGTTGCGCTATCCTTTCCTTTCAGAACGCCTTCAACATGCAATCCATACGATGAAATGGGCCTCAATGAGTTTCTGCCTTATTTAAGTTCGAATTCGTGGCTTCTAAACACCGAACATGTAAGATCTTCGTTATATACAGTGCATACATACCTTACATACCTTACATGTGAATGAATCGCATTTGCTAATGTCAAACTATGATCCATATTTGACAATCTAAACAATATGGATGTAATTATTAAAGCTCGCAACATGCAGGCTGTATAATTTGCACTAAATTTGCTATTTCAAATTTCTACTTTTGAGTGTTTCATTCGTCACGTACATGTCTTGTGAGTGTCAATTCTAAAATATTTACTGTAAATATGTACGTACATTCTGCGATTGTATGTACAGTATATAGGTACCTATATACTGTACATACAATCGCAGAATTTTTTATTAACAAATATTTACTACAAACTTGATTTTCATATGAAATATTTGATGCCGAAACATTAATACAAATGAAATTGTTTTATTCATTAGGTTTGGAGTTTGGATAACACCATTGATGACAAAAGCAAATCTACCATCAGTAAAATTTTGCAAGAGGATAGGTAGGCTATTAAATTAACTTCACATTTTATACATTTCGCAACACAATTTTTACTCATAGCTTTTCTTTCTCATTAAGCTTTCTATGAGTTCTTGTTTCCTTTCTAGAAAAAAATCAATTTCTAACTATGTACATGATATAATTGTTAAACTTTTAAAGCTGCAATAATGCACTTTTAGTGCCTTATTCCTTTATAACACCAGGGCACGAATTTCTAAAAAGTAGATAATGTGCACTTATCGTGTTACTTAATACTTAGGGAGGCTAGCTTTGCGCCAACAATTTCTAAAGGCAGTGCAAGCGTGACTACATCGAGCCACAAAAAACCATGGACCGAGTCTGAAAAGGAAATGTTTCACAAGGGCCTGGTAGGGAGTTTAAACATCATTCGGCATCTCCACACTGATGATCTTGTGGACAACATTCCTTGTGAATATTTCTAAATTTATTTTTTTTGTTTTTAACTAGAAATCCTTTGGCCACAGCTGGACTAAAATATCAAAGTTTATTGGTTCCAGAACTACACTTCAAGTTAAAAACTTTGCAAGACAATACTTGAAGCAGGCTGTAAGTAGAACTTTTTAAATGCATTTTTAAATAAGCCATATTAGCAAGATTGTTAAAAAAATGCTAATTGGGCAAATTGAAATAATAATTGCAAACCTGGATTGTATAAATTCCCATCAGGAAAGAAATGCTGAAGAGGTTAGTGCCAGTCTCAATCATGTCGAAAGTCACGAAATACTTTCTCCTGCTACCACATTACCCGAACACGTATTTGAAACGGGATCCCCTACCATACCGAACGTTGAAATAAAAAGCCCAAGAAAGAAACTTTCTGCTGATTTGAATTCCAGGAAATCAGGCCTAAAGATAAAAAAGGTAACGATTGTTCCCTCAAAAGAAGTTGTACGGATAGATAAAGAAAGTGCACTTAGTGATGCGGAAGACATTGATATTGAGGACTTGGAAGATGTGCCAAAAAAGTCATCGCTAGAAACTGCTTGTAAACTCGTCAGTGCAACACCAGAATGCAAGCATATTTCTGAAATTGCTCCATGCAGGACCGGTGAAAATCAACTGGTGGATCCAATTGGTGAAAAGAGTGGACAAAGCAATACTGTGATAGATAGCGATTTCTCAGTAGCAAATGAAATTGAATCTGAAACTGTAGAAAACTACACGGACAATAAAGCAAAATGTGTGCCAGTAATTTTGGAGAATAACAACAGCGAAGACAGTGACGACGATAATAATGCTGTCAGGCAAGCTGAAGGAGCATTCTTATGCGAACAAGATTGTCAAAAAAGTTTTGATTTTGAAATCCCCTCGAGCGAGTTGTTGCTGGAGCGAAACACGATAATGGAAATGGAGAAATGTGTTCATCAAGAGTTTTTCGAAGGGAGACCACAGAAAACGCCGGAACGCTACCTAAAAATTCGCAACTATATCTTGGATTCATGGGAAAAGTCCAAGCCAGCTTACTTGAACAAAACGTCGGTTAGACCAGGGCTCAAGAACTGTGGTGATGTCAACTGCATTGGAAGAATTCATACCTATTTGGAGCAAGCTGGTGCCATCAACTTTGGATGCGGTTAGTGAAGTGCTACTAATAACTTTATAATTTCCATTTTTACCTTGAAAAAACTCTATTGAACCAGTTTTTTTTTTTCTGTGATTATATGCCACAGTCATTTAGACTTTATTTTAAATATGGATATGCAACATCTTTTATCATATCCAAAAATGGGCACGATTTGCAATGCTCATTAAACTATTTTTTTTTTAAATTTAAATGATATGGCATTTGGGTTTTAAAGCATGTTACGTCAAATTTTCAGAACAAACAGTTTATATTCGGCCATTGGTGTTGATGGGACGTTTGATTCCTGTTGCAAAGAAACTGAACCAAGGCTTAAATCTCGTCCATCAGTTTGCACGAATGGAAACGATGAGGCCAAGGAAGCGAAAAATTCCATGTGAGTGTTGAATGCTTGTGGTTTAAATTTGGGAATAACATTATTTCGTTTTCTTATTGTTATTTTGTATGGAATTCTTTAGTTCTCAAGTATGATTCTGAAGGTGGAGGATTCACTATCGAACACGGAAAGGATGGTGAAGTTATAGACATTGCTGAAGGAGTTGATGTTCCGCAACCAACCGTGAAGCGTGTCAAAGATGATCCTTTCCGTTTAGTTTTATGTTCAGAGTTCAATCCCACAAATCCGGTAAGTCAGAAAAACCCTAAATGTGAACTGTTTGGCACTTGTTTGACCAATTTGAACATACTATATTTTGGATTTAAAGTTCTCTCGCTATGGCGATTACCACAATTTTTATTATAAAACTCAACTAGTTGTGCTATGTTCCAATTACACGGTTTTTTTTCATTTTTAACTTGTCTAATTACCAACTTCTTTAATACTTTTTAAGGCACCTTTCTCTATTGCTGTCCATTTGGAAGCTCTTTTGGTAATGGATGTCCATGCCCACTTATCTACTCTGGAAGTAATTGGACTTCTTGGGGGACATTTTGATGAAGAAGAAAACGTTCTGCATATCGTTACATCTGAACCTTGTGAAAGTCTGAGTACTGGCCAGGAATGTGAAATGGATCCTGGCAAGTTATTTAATTCAGTTTAATAAATGTTAACATTTTTTTTTACAAATGCACGAAACATTTAACAGGTGTGATTTCCATCCGCATTTTGTAGTATCGCAGACGCTTGCCAGTGATAAGTTACACGAGGAGGGCTATAGCGTAGTCGGATGGTATCATTCTCATCCTACGTTTGCCCCAAATCCATCAGTCCGTGACCTCGAAACCCAAGCTAAATTCCAGGAGTGGTTCAGCCAAGGGGGAGCGCCGTTCTTGGGGGTCATCATCAGTCCTCACCTCCAGGGCGCACCCTTTTCAAAATTGCGGTACTTGATCGTGGGGAAAGAAGTAGTTCTTCCGGAGGGTTATAGGTCGCCCTTTAAGTTCACTCCCAGCATCGTGGATGGCGGTAAAGGTGTGGATAATCTCCTCGTAGGCATAGTTAAACTAATTGAAAAGTGGAAGGTTGGACAAGTCGATTCTAACGAACCCAAGACGCCTATAACTACACTGAACAAGGTTTGTCAAAAGTTTTTTCATATGCTGCGTTAACAACAGTTTCTGAGAATCAAAATTTGTTTTTCTAGATGCTCAGTAGCATACATCATCACTTGTCGCAAGCTCAAATGGAGCAGTCGAAGTTGAACGCGGTTTTGAACGAGTTTGGAAAGGCATTGGTGACTCGACTAATTGCGGATGGATGGTCCGAACCCAATTCGGACCGCAGTTCCACAAATGCAGACTGCGAGGGCAAGTCTGATGAAACTCAAAGTGCTACGTCCGCTTCAACCGGTATGCCAGAAAAATTGATCTAAGATTAACCATGCCGGTAAGATATTTTTTAATACATTTTAATGTGTGTACAGTTACAATAAGGTTTTGTAATCCTGTTACATATTATAAATTTATTTATTGCAGTTTTATTTAGAAAATTTTATAATTTTTTTATTGGATTTGCATTGCTGTTTGTTGGCATTTGGTAAAGTGGAAATAGTCTAAATATCATACTTGTAATATGTAATTTTCACAAACCTTTCTTTTCCGATATTGACAATCGTTCTAATTGACCATGAAAAACATTGAACATCACAGTTTTTGCTTGGCACTTATTGCAACTACAAAGAATACCAAATTTACAGCTGATGGTATTTATACCATACAAGATTAGTGCATGTGTTATCATGATCTTAATCGCTATATAGAATCGGAATTTGTTCAAATGATCAGTGGCTAATTTGGCTGTTCTCTCGATAAATAAACTTTTAATTCAAATGTTAAATTTAAACAGATTTACCAGATTTTCTAGATGTATGAACGAACTCAAAGTATGCAGTTTTCTCATAGATGGCACTAGTTTGGGTCACTGAGCATATGTCAATATTAAAATTATTTAATGTGTGCTTAAAACTTGGTACGGATACCAAGGTTCCCCAATTAAAATCAGATACTTTTTATAGTTCATTTAGAACAATTGTTCTTTTTTAGCTTAGCATGTTGCAACCATATCTTAAGACTGTCCTAAAGTAAATACTGGATGCATATTATAAATATACCAGTTTCCTTGCAGTCCATTCATTCTAAACGATAGGATTACAAAGAATATTCTCAACATTTTTGTATTGCGGGTATCGACTTTAATAGCGATTGCTTTTTTAAATGATTAAAATTTTGTTCTTGATACAAAATTGGAGCGGAACTACTTATTAAATAGATGTGTGTTTAATTTGTGTTTGCATCACAGGAATAAAAAAACAGAACAAACTTTAGTTTTAATTTTAGTACAATAATAGATACTAATTTAATTAAGTTTCTGAAAAGGCCCTGTCAAAGCTTGCCTTGCATTCGAGATACACTAATTGAACTGTTTGTTTTGCCCTTAGACTTTTGATATCGAAGTGAATGACAGAAAACTTTTCCCAACCCTTTTCTTTATACTGACTTGAACACATTTGTTACTTTGGCCACCACCAAGTACAAAACAAGCTAATTAGCATCAATAGCATCAGTTGCGGCATCCTTCAATTATGAGGTAATTACAGCATCTTACAGCAAATTTAGGTAATTTTTATAAAGTAGAACCCTCGATTATCCAAGCCATGTGTAATACAAAATATTTCTGTATTATCAGAGTTAGGCTCGATATAAACTTACTCTGATAATAGAGGTTCCACTGTAGTTTTCGATTAGTTCATTAGATAATTTATGAATGCGCTGCGAAGTGTGCTATTGATGGCAGTATTGTGACATACAAGTTTAAATAATGGAAAAATGAAAGCACTGACAAGCAATCTGCAGCAAAAAATGAACCAATTTATTACAGGAATTAATTTTGGAATAATATATCACGTGGAGCTTTGGGGCAAGTCAACTGTTGACAGATGAGTTACTACATCATTTGGTACACAATTCTCTCAGGCATTCAAAAGTTTACTGTGGGTTGTTTGGTATCAGCATGACCAAGGGAAAAGAATTATTTTATGGGAGAAGGGCAATTGGCTAATTATCTGAGCATCAGTTTTTAACAACAAATAATAGACATTTTATTGTGTCCTAATTTTATGCCATATACAAAATTTCCAAATTTCCAGTTACTGGCATATGTTCGGTTCCCGAAGTCCGTGGCGTTCTTTTTCTCTTTTATTCTTTCGAAATAAATAGCTCACCGCATAAATTATGCAAAGCGTAAATGAAAGAATATTGATAACAATAATTTAAATAATACACCTTGCTCGACCGAGCGATGCTCTTTGAAAACAAAACTTAAATTTTGCCACTTTTCCTTCGATTCAAATTTCGAGCCGTTTACAAAGGTCAACCATTTCAAATTGAAACTGTGAAAAGGTTAGAAAGGACTGGGCATGACCAATGTGAATTGTAAAACTGATGCTGGGAAGGTTGTAGTAATAACGGATGGTTAAAATGGGAAGTAATCCAGTTTTACGTTTTATACATTACAAATAAAGATACATCGTTGAAAAGAGACTGAGAGGAAATAGAAACGAAAATCTGATAAATCTAACACGGATGACTTACAGAGGAGTCCGATAACAATTGGAAACGCGCTAATGTAAAGCCAGCGTTAGAAATCTGAAACGAAAAGAAAATGTTTCAATTTCTCAGTTGATTTTCGTCTTCTGAACGCATTTACAATGGACAACGAGACTGCATTGATCATGCTAAAATAAGGCTATGTTATTCGCAGTAAATCGAAGGCAATTTTTTTTATGGAAAAAAACAAAGCGCTAATGCAAAAATGGTTCTTCCGTCCAATCCTACCCCTGTATTTCACTTATTGCATTTGATTTCATCGCGAGTGTTTGGTTTACTGGCATAAGTTCTGCAGATGTTTGTGATCGCTAGGGGATTATTTTGTGCACATCATGCGTCTCCTGCATTTGCTACTCGTTTTGTGATTTTTTCATAATCATTCCAAGCAAACAAAAACCAGCCAGAAATATACTCTTTCCTATCATCCTTTTCATAAGTAATGTTGTGAAATTAGATCAATAAACCGTAAAGATCAACTTGATAAACAGACTAAGTCGAGACTGACAATTCCTACGCAAATTTACAATCTTACAAAATAGTATATGGTTAGCGACTAGATCGATAAGCTCATGGGTGACCGGGTAGCTCCTCCCCGGAACGCTGAGCCTAGGATTGGTGCGCCAAGATGGTTGATACAAAGCATGTTTGCTCCCCGGAAAGTTGCTCCCATCCCTATTTTCGCCCCTTTTAATAAGGAATAGGGAATTCAGTGAAAGGATGACTAGCAGCCTTGGGTTTCGTCTGCTAGTAACAAGCTCATGTAGTCTCTACAACCCTTAAACTCATAATGAATGCAGTCGAGTTTGTCTTGGGAATGCTGACGGTTCAATGGTGCATTAGGCTAGACTTACTATCCATTAATTTCTGTGTTTCTGAGGGTTTGACTGAGGGTCTTAAGGTGTTTCCAAATCCAGGGGGAGGAATTTGGGCAGGAGATGACCACTGAGGGTCTGAAAGATGCAATGGCAAAATAAAAAAAAATAATAAAACGCTATATCTACGTTTGAAAATTAAATAAAACTGAAAAAGGGGAACATGAATGAATGAAGCGTGGGATATACGTACGCCTATAAGAGAATTGATTAACCACTGGTAAACGACGATGATTATTATAGCTCATAGGATGCTCTATTTCTGTCAACTGTTGTAGGGATTTCATCCAGTGTGGCGGACTGTCGGAACGTACTGAAAAGACAAGGACAATGGGTAAGATTGTGCCTGTGTGCCTAGTCTTGCCTGCAACATTCTTCGTGCTTACCATCTGTTATGCTGCCTGCTGAAACCACTGCTGGATCTTGGGCTACCCAAGGTACTTCTGTTGGAGCTGTGTGGGGTACGTTCCAACCTTTTATTGGTTATAAAAAAAACACTGTTAGCATAACCGCAGGGAAGGGCTTCCCAAAGATTGTTTTTCAGTTCCGCGTACAAACCTTTCTGTTGCACTGGTGGCTGTGTCGGACAATTTGGTGCTCCAAACGTAATATTTATATTCGGAAATAATGCTCTAAGATTATCTTTCCACTCCCTCATACTGTACACATCTTGATTCTGCTATATAGAAACAAATTGCATTCAGTAAAGACACTGGCGTCCTGATGCACAATCTGGACTTACTTTTGAGTGGTTTCCTTGAATATCTTTATATTGATTCGATTTGGGGGTGCCACCCATGAAAGAATCTCCGTAGTGATGATTAGGACCGTTTAGTATTGGTTGCTGTAGGGGGTGTGGACCTGGAATAAAAATTAAATTTAGGGACGGGTTGCTTGCCTGTCTACATTACCGAATCAAATATTGGCAATGATGCCTCTCACCTGTAGGTAAGGACCTGCTGAGATGGTAGGGATTTGTCACGTGGTTAGGGGCAAAACCAGGCGGGGCTCCTAGTCGCCTGGGCGGTTGTAAATGTGCGTGGGGATGGTGGGGATGGAGGTGAGGCGAATGAAGCAGATGCGGAAGTGGCTCCATGTGATTCATTTCGTGAGGCAGAGACCTACTGTTATGATTCAGTGGAGGACCGAGTAATGGGTCGCTGTAGGTGGTGGTTTCTTTTTCCATAAGGTCAGCAAGGGCCTTGGAAGATTCGTCCCATGGATCAAACCCTAAATGTAGATAAAAACATTAGCGACACGTGTCGGGTCAAACCGATTTTTTTTAACTCGTAACAACGCAGAAGCATGCCTAAATCGTCATCTTTGATTTGTGAAGAACCGAAACCAAATGCTTCTTGCCAATCTGTGTTGCTCTGAAGGGATAGCGGGTCCGAGGATATGCATGCACCAGTATCGACAGGTGGCGAACTGCTTATCCAATCTGAAATTACAAACAGTTGATGGACGTTTAATCATGACTAGGGAATCCAATGCCAAGTATTAAGTACCCTGGTAGCAAGTGTGCCTAACGAGTTTTCTGAATAAACGATGAATTGATTTAATAACATACTGGTTTGTTAAATCAGTTTTATGACCTTAGAAACGCTTATAAAAATTAAAAACTACACAAATTAAAAGAAAATCTGTACCCAATCGGAGCTATGACATAACAGATGTTTGTAAATGTACCTTAATGATTCGTTAAAACATTTAATCTGTGGGCTTAACATCAATTATAACATATGTACGAATTTGCTCACATACATTTGCGAAAACCCCGGTAGTTCAAAATACATATAATTTGGATTCCCGAACATGTGATATCTGCACGTTACCTGCAGCTACTTACCTAAACTTGGGTTATTTGTTGGAGGGGCAGAATTCGTGGCCAAGATGGATGGCGAAAAGCCATTTCTCGTACCAAAGTAAGGGTCCATGATGTCTGCCGAGGAAGAAGAAAGGGAGGATGATGCAGAGGAGGACGAGGACGATTCCAGATTGCCCAAACTCTGCGCAGGACTGCTGACATTGCTGGAGGTTTGTGAAGCCGCCCTCGCAGAGGGCGCCAATGGGATTGCACATGAGGAAGAAGGGGTCGTACTGCTGGGAGGCGAGGCGTCGAGACACGTGGATGGGACCAGAGGAGATGTTGGAGCCTGGCGAATTCCAGGTGAATTCCCGCTCGAATTTGACTGCGAGGGACTGTGTGTTCTCAAATCTGAGTGCATCATGTGATTTGTTGAGACATCTGTGTTATTTGTATTTGTCGGGCTAGAGCTTCTCTGTGATAACATGTTTGGCCTATTATGTACTGGATTTATGTCATTTTCACTGCTAACGCTTTTTTCTTTTGACCTGGGAATTTAAAAAAACTATGCATTAGCCATTGGAAATAAGCAAGATTTTGATAGATGCTATTGCGAGTCTCACCATTTCTGATCTTCTTCTGAAATATTCCTATGACGACTGCTGCTTTGCCTTTGTTGACTGTCTCCACCTTCTTTGATCTGACCTTTATTCGTTCGACAAGTTCCTGCATTGTTTTGATGCCCGCCTTGTAACGATGGCCAACTTTCCCTTCCTCCATTGTTACTGTCGCTGGTGGCTACACTATTGCTGGTTTGGGGTTGGTTGACAATGGTTGGCGAAGCAGCATTTTTGCTAAATATTCACAATGATTTATCAGAGGTAGAATGCTTTTTAAGCACATAGTCCATTGTTAGAACTGATTAAAATTAAAATCTGATCAACTGTATATCGACTCTGATTACCTGGTGTTGTTAAACAGTTGTTCGTGCAATTTCTTTTCGTACTCCTGGTGTTTACTGAAAGTGACCAGATCAAAAATTAACAACAGTTGAAAGATGGAAAACTTTAAATTAAATGTAGTCATGTATGTACCCCTGCTGCATTTCATCTTTTGTAAAACTAGCTGCATCGTCTCCTAGCTCGTGTAAATACATACAATCCTGTTTAAAAACGAAGACACTTCTGTCAGAAAGCATTTTAACATGATATTTCAAAGTCTGAGTAATGAGAAACGAGGGCTTACTGGCTTCGGGCACTGCTGGCCTTTTAAGAAGTGACTACAATATTTAGTTGTACCTAACGACGCTTTTAGTGTCCGCCCGTCCACGTGAATATTATTTACTGCTTGAATAGCTCGTAGAGCATCCTCCACACGATAATATGTCACGTAAGCGCTTGCACTAGGACCCTGAAATAGCAATGTATTCATACGTGCTACAAGGGAAAATAAAACTAATTTTTAAGTAGTCGATAGTACTAAAAAGCCATACCTGAGAGCCAGCATAAGACGTACTATGATTTATGACCACTTTGTGGATTTTTCCAAACTTTCCAAAATATTCATGCCTTTTCAGAACTTCCGGGTCTGCTAGCCTCTGTGATAACCCTACCACAAACACCAAATTTTTCTGAACAACCCTGTTGAGAACACAACTGTTATCATTATAAATTTCCACAAAAAAAAAGTGACAATCAGGATAGTCATGTGTTTGAAGAAGGACACTTGCCTAACATTGCCTAAATGTTTTCTGTTTTCTGATATTTTCTGCTTCCTTTGCAAGTCTTTCTGTCGTTTTTCATTCTTAATTCTTTGCAACCTTAAATCAGAAAATGAATGTTGTGGCTTAGCATATTACTGGTCATGGAAATCATTGGAAATCCTATACCGACACACTTACTCTTCTTGTGTAAGCGGTTTGAAATCTGCCGGATCCTCGGGGTAATGCTAAAACAACAATTGACAACACGAATATTAAGACAATCTATCACATGCAAGCTTTGTTAACTTTGTTGCATTTATTGCAGCCTTACATCAAAGGAGACCTTAAAGCAGAAGTTAAATGAATCACTGTAATACCTTTCTACATGCCGGACACAAGCCGTTTTCGTCAGTCCTAATACGATGCCAACAGAACCTACAAATCTGATCGGAAAATGCAATATAAGATTCTAGTAATTCCACAGCCCAGTTTAACACCTATTCATTTGTTCCTGATTGAAAGGTTGGCCTACTTTGAAAAGCTTGAAAAGCTAAAACTATTTCACATTTTGAACTGATGATGAATTATCAATTGATGTGGCAACAGTGGCATGTTCATAAAAACATACCGTTTTTGTTTTGCAGAAATGGAATACCAATCAATTACCGCCAAGAAAACATCTATTTGGGTAAGTATGTATATAGGTGCCCATTTTTAGAAATTTGGCACCGATTTTAACAGGATTGTTCCTCACAAACTACAATTTGCCCAACTTTGAAATTCCTCACATGCGGCAATTCGTGCAATAACATCTTGATTCAAGAACATGCAAATAAGTTATTTGTTTACCTGATATCCACAAGTGCACGGGTAAAAATTAATATCATCCATTTCCAAAGCTTCCATACATAGTGGGCACTGTTGGCAATAAATGCAGCGATGAACATGACAGGAAATTGCAATCGAATACACACAATAAGTGTGGTCAGTGAATGAAAATGGCAACTTGCCTCAGTGTTTTGCTCTTCACTTCCAGACATTTTCATGGAGTTTAGAAAACAATTCTCTTCAAAACCAGTTAATCTACAAATCAAATACTATAAAGCTGAATTACAAGGCCGTCAGAAACACATACAGAACATAACGCGGATATTTCACAGCTTTCATATGTGGACTACTTTACATGCTAGACAACTTTTCACGTGGACTACAGAAATACTGAGCAATCAAAGGCACACTACAATTAAATAGGTCATTTAAGTGTGGATTTCGATAAAGGTCTACAGCTGAAGTTATTCGTGAATAGAAATTTTCATTTAACACACTTCTGCAACACAGCAGAAATTAGGTTATGGGAAGTAAGTTTTAATTGACTGGTTGAAGGCTTACAGATTCCACCACCTGGTCATGGGCAAATTTTAACATTCTAAACATAGGATTTTTCATAATATTTACGGCACAATAATAAAATAAATCTTTACCTACTCGTAGGGAAGTACTATTTCAATTACAAGGCCTCAAGTTTGTGCAATCGTCAACCCTTTTTTTCAGTTCACTCAATGCGAATTTCATATCCCGTCAAAAATTTATCCCTAACTAGGCTTAAGCACTGAATTGACCAAATTGGTCAACGATGGATAAACTAGCACAGATTAATAATAATTGTTAAAGTCAATAACCCTAAATTGGAATTTTAATTTTGAGGAATTTTCGTTTACAAGCATGCAAGCTTGGAATCTTGGACCGCAGGCGCACAGAACTGCCGACGTTTGCATATATTTTTAAAGAACGGAAATTGAGTCTTGTTATTACGTATTGCCCAACATTGAACTATTCATAATAAGGCGTACGTAATTTCGGAATATAAAAGCAGCACGAAAATTTTCAATGACCCTTAGTGACTGCCATTTATTACGATATGTCAAAAGTAGACTTTGCCAATTTTCATATGGAAGGAATTATTCATTAACCAGGCCTAGAAAATAGCAGAATGACTAGCTCGGTCGTTAGTCTACCTTTAGGTGGTGGAATTACAGTAAATAATTAAGGTATTACTCACATTTTTAAGGAAATTAATTACACTGTTGTTTACTTGTTCACGGATTACCTTTAATATTACTGTGGCAAAAAGTTGATCTAGTGCGCACCGGTAATGCGCATGAAGAACCCGGATGTACAATCTATGTCAGCTGAAATGCACTGGGACGAGGTTATGCTTATATTTGCTATATTTTCGTCAAATGATTCGCAATTGTTTCGCTTTCTTATTTATCTTATAATTCTGACCAGTTTTTTAACTTAATGTTCCTTCTATATATAACCATTCGTATTATTTCGCTGGTATTTTTATGATTTTTAAAATTTGAATTGGAATTTCGCGCTGATTGCACACAGTATATTACTTCCGGCGTGTGCATGTATTCCACATTCCAAGTTTAGCTGATACGCACAATTTATTCAGGTAATAAATGGTTTTTTATTGTGAGTTTGTGCCTCGAAAATTAAGCTTGTGCCATTTACTTGCATGTAAACTAGTTGTTGTTGATTGAGATATATAGGTTAGTGTTAATTTTAGTTTGGCTTCTGCAACTATGCTTACGTATTTAGCAATGAATGAAGTATATATAGATTGTACTGCATTGTGAAATATTAAAAAAATAGGATTTCAATATTAGGGATTTATGATTTGTTTTTGATAATGTTCCATGTGTTTTTAATATACTCTTGTTATTATGCATTAAATATTATACCCTCTTTTTATTTTAGGATTGCCATAGAGGGCGACACATGCTCTATTATCGTCTCCCGCATTTATTCGAAATTGTTCCAATTGGACTTGGTATTTTAAAATGTCTTTCAAGCGTGAAGGGGATGACATTTCCTTACTAAGAAACTTAAAGGTATGTTCAGGTTCTCTCTGTTGATCAGTATAAAGTATATATAATATAGTATAAAGTAATATCACTTCATATTAAAGCAGTATTGCATTCAAATTCTTGATGAGAAGATCTTCCTAGACGTATTACAATTTTATTATGTTTATTTAGAATCGAAGAGTGACAGAGTTACTAGCCACACATATACCCGAAGATGAAGCACTTCTGTTAAAAAATGGAAAGTACACATGCCTTGTATGTGGACACAGGCCAATCTGCGACACTTTGGATATTTTGGCCATTCATAGGACAGGAAGAAAGCATATTGAAAGTAAGAATATATCTTATCTTTATTAAATGTTTATGAGGATAATTACCAGCTGTAGTTATCATCATTTTGAGTATATCATATCATGTCATTTGATTAGGATATCTAACTTGATCTACTATCAACTTCAGTGTTAGCAACTTTTGAGCTGTGATGATAAATCGTTTTATTTCACATTTTCATTATGCACATGTAAATAATGATGACATTGATAAGATAAATTAGTGGGTAACCATTTATAGACAAAGCAGAAAAACGCTAAATTAGTTGTTTTTTTATTACAAATTTAGATCTTTCAACGTTCTTGAGAAAGCAGGAAGAAATTAAAAATTTAATAATTCAGCGCAAACAAGAGCAGTTTGTAAAAACTGGGAACTCAAACATCTATATAAAAAAGGTAGTTATGCCATTTGAAGCTGAATGCCTTAGTTCAGTCATGTCTGCTGCACATGTAAGTAATAATTCCTATTAATAGGGTGGTGCAGCCGAATCACATTCTACATCTCCCAGAGTACCAGCATTGTTGAAGGAAATACCATACCGAAGTAAATGCAAGAGAAAAGTTAAAATGACTGACAGAAAAATTACCCTGGATATCGAGCCAACTAATACTGTTCATTCAGGTATATTAAGCATCTGAATTCGTATGTATTCATTTATTGTTACCATATTTTGGCCATAGTCAGGGTTTGGCAAACTTCTTTAACACTAACAAGATTTGAAATGTTTTTCATTATTATGGGCCTAGTCAACTACAGCTTTGCCTTGATGTGCAATATGGGATAAATGATGATTACAGTTTCTATAATTAAAAAAGAATACATTTTATTTCAGTAAATACCAGCAATGGGGTTGGACCAACACAAAATTTGCCTTCCCAAACTGCAAGTGCAACAGTGAAATCTTACTTGAACTCGATAAGGCAAAAGGGCAGCTTTGAAGAACTGGTAGAAAAATCACGCAATCTGAGCAACTTGCCAGTACCGATTGCAACAGCAGTTGCAAAGCCAGAAAATTTGATTTTTGCATGTAAACATAAGAAGCCGACTTCAAGAAATCCAGAAAGCCAAGTCATCAATCCGAATGATCCGAAGCGCAAAAAAGCAGATTATTTCCTTAACCTTTGCAGGTAAGAAGAATACAACATAACTTTAAAAAAATAACATTGACATGATGATCACTTTATTTTTCATTACTGATTTTGACTACATAATTTTAGGGATGGGTGGAAGAAAAATTTAGATGGGACATGGGCAAAGGACGAGGAAGCAGAGTTTGACAGTGATGAAGAAGAACCGCCAAAATATGTGGATTGACCATACAATTTTTAAAAAAAACCTGCATTGTACATTTCAATATAAAATTGCACCAACAAGATACCGAAAAACAAATTGAAGATAAATTTCTTTGGCAGTATTTCACAAGGTGTTTACTGAGCTTTCTATGATCTTTTTAAAACGAGAGGGTTGCAATTTGTTAGTTTCATGAGATAACTATCATTTCTTCGCTTCAGGCGCAGTAGTTTTGCAGTCTTTTGTCACACCGGCAGAGGCGGCACCAATCTGGCGCAAGAATGCCAGCTGAAAGCCAGACATCTGCGGAGCAGCATGCACAAGAGGTTCAACTGGATCCAAAGATTTGATTTTAGATTGGACGGCTGCAGTGAGCAAATTTGGGCTTGATAGAGCATGATACGGTGGTGCTAAAATACTTCTCATCGGTCGACCATCTGCTTGGGGAAATGGTAAGTGAACCACCTGCTTGGTGACGACTTCTGTTCCAGAAGTGGCAACTCCATCTGGGAAAAAATTGACGCTGTTTATAAATATTATCCCCATTTTTCTGAGAATCCCAATGATTTTATTTCTTTAATTGCTTCTAGCACCCTGTTAGAGCAATTTTGCAAAGTTCATTTATTTCAGCTTCCAGAAACAGCAGAATTTTTGCTGTTAAGTTTATCAATCGGAACATTTCCACAACATTAATAACAATTACCTCCTAGTGTAGTGGCAATCTTTGCGCTTAAAGAACTAAATTCGCTGGCAAATGGATCAGGCTTTCTGTCCGAAGCTATCTTTGGTGTAGTGTGGGGTGTGGTACTTGCTGTTGACATGACAGTGTCATTATTAGTACTTGTAGGGGTCTGCAAAAAAAGTGTGTGTATATGCATATTAATAGTGAATTGTGCAAACTGCACACATTTTTAAAATAAATTAATCATGATTGTTAATGCTGCTTCAACATTGAAATTTTTTTTACAAATTGATACAAAGATTTTTACTATTATTAAATATGAAAATCATCATCGATCTCATGATTACTGAATCTGTAACATTCCAAAGAAAAGATAGACTTACTTGTGGAGTCCGTGTAAGAATTTGCTGCTGTTGGCAGTAGCGCATAGCTTGATCTAAAATTGGTGTTGTTACTTGAATCTGAAAAAAAATTGAAGTTGCTCCAAATATCCAAATCAACCATAACGATATGTTTTTCTTCTCGGAAATACCTTTCCACGTCGAAAAATGACGTATGCCTTTTCCAACAGTTTGTTTATGATTTGTGCATCGCTAACCACTTTTTGAAAGTTTTGCCAAGCTCGATAAATATCCATTAAATGCTGCACTGCCTTTGCCCTGCTTGCTTGGGTCAGTTCCTCTTTGCACATATCTCTCATCCTTTGCAAAAGCACACCGAGGCTTTGGTCATATGTCATTTTTGAAAGATACATTCTGTCAACGTCTCGCAAGTATTTCCTACATTTAAATAAAATTGTCGTTAAATGTTGTAGAGGGGGATGACATAGAATGTCGTATGCTGGGGAGTACACGGTTGCTTACTTTCCGGCATCCGGATTTCGGTGCAATTGAACAGCCAAGTGAACCATCATGTTGTGGTCATTTGATTCCTCTAAGATATCCATTAAAAGGACTACAGAGCGAAACATGTGAGATGCAAAACTTCCTGGTCGATCAATTTCGTCGATGGGTATACGCCAAATGCCCTGATTTCAAAATTGTTTTACGAACAAAAGGAAAACGAAAAATCAAATATCTGCTCACAAAAAAATCACCTTTGATGTTCATCTAACTTAAACTTACATTGAAGAAATTTGTGTTTTTGCGCTCTGCAAAAAGGGCCTGACTTGTCATGTGGCTGCACTGCTGCCATGATAGCTGCGGTCCTAACAAGTAGTCCAGACTTCGTTGTATGTTCTAGAAAGGAAAAATCTTGTTAGCCATCAATCTTTGGGCACGTTTTGCCTTTGGACTCCTAAATTTTACTTGACCAACAAACCATGTTATGAGAACTAGAAGTACAGAAAATCAAACTTTCTATGTTGCTTTCAGGAAAAGCTTACCTTGTGAAATTTGGATTTGAAGTAATAATGAGCTAGGCGATAGAGGGATTTGTAGTGTTGAGGAAAGCGATGCAAGCACTGCTTAAGCGCTTCTTCACAGCGCAGAATTAGAGTGCGATGATCATTGTTGTTGTCGGTCGAGGAAGGGTCTTTTTTGACGGTCTCTGCTTTATTCTGGACATTTTCTTCCTCGATTAGAGAAATTTCAGGCACCTTGGTAACAGGCTCTTGTTTTTCTTCTTCGGAAATATCCATCTTTTCTGGGATTGTGGCAGGGGCGTTTTCGACTATTTGTGCACTCGGTCGAAATATTTTACTATCTCCCATCACTATTGCACCTGCCTTTTGCTCGCTTCCTGACGCCTCCTCCATCCTTTCCGCTATGACAGACACGATGGAATTCAATATATCCTTGACAGCTGCTGAATCCTGAAATGACAATTTTTTTTTAAATAGAGAAAAAACCAAATAGTTTCTTACATTCGTTTTTAAAAACCGCTGGCTTACTTGGGATTCACAGGAGGAATCTGTAGAGGGCCGATGCCTTGGCAGAGAACTGTTTGCTTCCTCTGTGCTCGAGTTTTTTCGTTTTCTTTTGAAGTAATCGTGGTCGTTTGCTAGCGGGTTAACTTTCCGAAGTTTTCTGCATTCTTCGAGAAGCAGTGCATTGTCTTCGATGTCAGAGGCATTTTGGCTTCCATGTCTAAGGTTTCAAAAGGAAAATGGAATTTATGGATTTTAGCATTCAATATAACCATAGTTGATTATCGCGATTTAAGAGGTGAATGAACCTTTTTTCTTGGAAGTTGGCAAAGGCTCCATCAGCAGCATCTTTGAGATAAGCTTCCAGAAGTTCTTTAGTTTCTTCGGCAAGAGGCTTTCCTTCGTTGCGTAGGAGATATTTCAAAATGGAGGCATGCGTTCGATAATATACCTCTAGGGCTTCCATGGAATAGTTGGGCGGGTTGTGATACTGAATCTTGCGTGGATACCATGCGCCCTCCAGGTGAAGATGCATTGCAGCCAGTTTGTAGTGATGTAAAAACTCTTTTGGGGGACGTTTCATTTTCTCTGCAATCTTTCCTAGCATGTAATGGTGTAACCATTCCTCTTCTGGGCTTTCCTCGCACTGATTTGCAGATTTGAAACATCGCTGAGAAGTTGTGAGAGTTTCATCCCGCTTGCTGGTCAGCATTTGAATAAATTCTGAGCTCAGTTCTAATTGTGCTTTCTGAAAAAAAATCAATTAAATTATATACAAGTGTCAATAATTGAAATATTTACACTTTTTATTGAGTTGACACCAATGGATCGAATAATGGAATAATAATGTACCTGCTTCAGCTGTCTGCAAGTGTAAGAATGTAGCGCATATGCAAATGATCCGTACTCTATCCACAGTGCAATTGCGCTAGGACCCAATTCAAGAGCATGTTGAAAGCATCGCATTGCAGCTATCGCTCTACGATATATTGGGCCATCGTTCTTTAATTCACACTGAAATTAAGCATGGATTAGCAAACAGAAAAATGTCGCTTAATCCAGATTTAGATAACAAAATATCACCATACGGAATTTAATTTCTGTTCCAGCTGGCTGCTACGAGCGAGTGCCATCCCAGCCCAAGAATCAAAGCGGTCCGGAGAAACGCTCACATCCAACAGGTAAAACTTAATAGCTTTCCTAATTGGCAATTAGAATTGAACTTTTAATTGATTGAAAAAAAAATAGTTCTAAATAGTTATTCCTATTGAAACTTACCCTTGCTCATTGTTTTTAAAATAAAAATCGGCCAGCAGATAGTATAATTCTGATGTAATTACTCTGAAAAGGTGAAAATGCTTATTGAAACACACTAACTCGATATAAGTCGTTAAAAAGCTTCGCGACTTGCCCTCCGCTCAAATCTTTATCAAAGCTTGGAAGTTTATCTGCACTTCCTTCGACATACGCAGACATCTGATCGAGTCTACTTGCTGGAAAACGATGCAATAATCATTTTGTTAACATTTTGAGCATTCCAAATAATAAGAAAAATTTAAAGAAATCTATTCGGTTTACCAGGATCAACACTCGATGGAACCAAAGAGACTATTCTTTTCAAGAGATGCTCCACCTAAGTTGAGGTAAAAAATAAACATTATTTATTCTTAGAGTTTATGAATGTTACAGTTGTAATAAAATAGAAACAAGCTTGTCACCTCTGTTGATACGGTGATAGCTTTAAGGCTGTCGAATTCCGGAAGCTGCTTTGGTTTGAAGTAGACGAATAGAGGAGCAGCATGTTCCCATGTCAAGGAAATCTGAGGAGCTCCATGGTCTTGCAAGTGTTTTGCTTTTGTCTTCTTGTTAGGGTGGCCATAAAGGCAAAAGAAGCATTGCTCCGCACTTATCTCCAAGTCTTCCTTGTAAGGGTGGGGATTATTCTCTGTGGAATGTTTCAACTCCTTCATCAGCACTTGTGTGTACAAGAGCAGAAGCGCACCTTCTGAATAAGTGCACCAACCACGTCTATAAAGACATCGAGTAAATGTTATCAAGTTTTTAACTTTTTAAAAAACAACAATGACCACTTAACAACTTGCATGGCAAAGTGCTAAATTATAAATATGCTTGAAAATTGAAATCAAAAGTTGGTCTTCTCAAATGGGAACAATAAAACAGCCTTTGACCTACCTCCCCAGGTACTCGTGTGCGCTGTAAAGTAGCATGAGGGACGAGGGCATCCCTGGCCCAAAATCATTTAGTGATGAAGAATCGTGCTGCTCCGATTCTGATGAGGGAATTCCATCTTCTTTTGGCGTACGCTTTACCATTAGCGAGCGAATTTTCTCTTCTTCCCTTTAATTTGTCCAAAAAACAAAAACAACAAATGTTTAATGATTGTTGATGTGATGTTGAGCATTTATGAAATTTGCAAATATTTGTAAATTTCAAAATACCAAAAAGCGATGTTCAGTTCGTTGCAACTTACTGTTGGATAGCGTAGTATAACAATATCCACGGTACTGAGGTTTTAATAGGCATCTCGGAAACAGTTTCGGACGTTTCCATTTGCATGACGATCACTCGAATGATGTTCCCGATAAACCTTTTGAGTTTCACTGGCGTGAGAGTGTGAATTATGCTGGGATCTTTGCTGAGGCTGCGCTCCAGGTGGGACAACAGCTTAACTATAGTGCTTGTCCAATCGCACCTTGCAGCGCTACCATCCGACATTGTTTCGTACTGCTGCAAAGCTTCGTTGATAGAAGATTCGCCCCAGTATAAACATTGCTGAAATCAAAAAAATTGGAATGAGACACGCATTTTGTTCGAATGATAACGCTAGTTGCAGATATCTGTGGCATTAACCTGCTGATCTCCAAGATTCCATAACGAATCCTGCAAAAGAAGCAGCTGCGAGTGACGCTCCGGTACAGAGCTGCTCCCCGACACCTAGATGTTTGATCGGTGAAATAAATTACCCGCAATCGTTTTTGAGGCACAATCAAATTTTCAGGGAGAAATACCTTGCTCGTTGTTCTTGGCTGTCCAAAAGTCGGTGTCAGAAGATTCGCCACTTGTTGGTACTCGCCACTCTGGTGCAGGCGATGTAGTTCTTCCAAAGACTGGCACTGTTGCAAAGATTCCAACTGCTTCTGTATTCGCTCTGTTCAATTAAAAATAACCTTGAAATAAGCAAAATGCTTTATGCGTCTTGAACAACAAACACTGCAAGCTTACCCAGCGTGATTTCATTGTCGAGCTTGCAATTTAAAATTTTGAAAGATAAGGTATTGTTCTTGATCTTGATTTCAGCACGCATCAAAGCGGCAACCTTATTGAAAACAAAAAATAAAGTTGAATGAGTCAATCCTGGATAACACATCTAGGCATAGACACAAAAAGGCGTTATAAAATTATAATAACCTTCTCAAAACAGTCAACGGCAAAATCCATCTGTCCTTGTAGCATTAGGTATCGAGCTTTTAGCCACAACACTAGAAAGAAAAACTCATGAACCAATTTCAAATCGCAGGAAAAATTTTCAGAATTTCAGGTCACATGTTATTCTGAATACCGCGAACGCTAAACTCCAACAGCATATCTCCGAAAACGTCCTGTCTGACGGTAAGGTGAACGAGAAAATCCATATCCACATTAAAATTTCGACCAGGAAAATCTGGCCCTAGTTGAACCGGACTGGGAACTCTCGTACTATAATACAAATTATCCTTTTTTTTTAATAGAAGCAAACGTAACATTCTTTCAAATATGATCCATGTGTATTAACAAGTACTTTTGTGGTGTTCCAGCCACGCTAACGGGAATTTGGAGCTTGGAGTGCATCCATTTCTCCATTTTGAACTCGCAGTAGCAAAGTGTGGCCTGGTAGAACACATACAAAGACCACAAAACAGATGAAATTGATTGTTATAATGGAGAAAGAACTGATAGTTTTAATAACAAACTTACCAGTCCTTCGTCTTTTATTTCTTCATTTTCTCTATCATTGCTTTGGGGGAAATATTAGAATTATTAGCAATGGTTTGCACGAGAACCAATATCTATTATTAACTTAATAATATTAATACCAGAATATAGATGGATGAGTGATATGCTCTCGGACTCTGGTATACATTTCTGCATACACGTCACTGTTTCCTACTTGCCTAGGAATGAAAAAATCATGATTTTATCATATCGATTAAACTTTTAACTTTTAAAATGCACTCAGTTTTAACTAGTATTTTGGATTAATGAAGTATATAATCACATACCAGACAGTATTTTGTTTTTCGCCTAAAACAATCAGATATCTGTACATAACGTCCAAAACACCGGTATTCACAATGCACAGATTTAGGAATTGCATCACATCCTCTTCTTCGGTATCACTGAGCAACTTAACATTGTCTTTCACGTTAGTTTCTGAAATGTTCGAAAATGTAAGCTTACAATGTAAAAAAAACGTACATTCTATTATTTATCTTCCGTTAGTTTTAAATTGTATGCACCTTGAATGCTATCTCCATGCCCATCTTCACTTGTCAAAGTTTCTTCATCGATGCTTTTACCGGTAGCAGAATTATCGTTGCCATCATCATTGGCAGCACTGGTACTAAAGATACGTAATTCACATTGAACATGACAGCCAGGAGGAATTGAAACTCAAAACAATAGGCAACGGGCAAAACACAAAATACGTACAGTAAACTTGATGGCAAAAATTTTTGCAGGAGCTGTTCAAAATTGACGTGTTCTTGTTGAGGCTGTTTGGTACGAGTGGCAGTATTTCGCACCTGAAATCGAAAAAATACCATCCTGCAGAAAATTGCTAAATATACTGCACAACTTATCAGTACCATAAACATGCCATTTCACGCACTCTGGTCGAGCGTCTTTTAGCTGCCGCATCAATCATTTCAAAAGGGAACCTCTTTCTTTTTCGGCTAACATTTGAACTTTTGTGGGGAACTGGTTCGGAAAATTTATCGCCTTCTCCTAGCGATAGAGAAATTGTTTCTTCTACTTCCGTGCTCGTTGCCATCTCTGGAAGAGCTTTAACAATTAAAAAAAAATAGTTTAAAATTTATTTCCGTTTCATTAATTCGTAAAACTTGTCTTTAATTTGTATCATACCTGAATCTGGAACACTCTGTCCTTCGGCAGTGTCAGATGCTGGGGTAATAATAACTTCAGGTACAACCGATGGTTCTTTCGGACATGTTCCAGGTTCCGTCGCAGACTTTCCTTGGTCTTTGCCAGACACATACTTTGATAAGTTTAGCTTGCAGCTAAATGACTAACATTAAGGATATTTTTCAGTGCTCGTTAGTCGTATGTCATAATTGCAGTAAAATGCATTTCTTGTAAACTTACGATCGGTTTGTCTGCCTTACTGACTAGATCGTACAAATCTAATAGACATTCACCTAAATTTTTCCACCTTGAACGTACAATCAGCAAGATTACAAATGAATAATCATACATTTAAAAATAATAAAAAGTATTTGAAAAATTTAACAAGTTTTTTTTATCACGTTTTTGTAGATAACGGTTTAACGAAATTTAAGACCGGAGGCGCTGGTGGCCGGCTCTTTTCTTGTTTGATACGCCGCATCTCCAGTGCTTCTTCGATGTACTTGAAGTTCAAAAGAAAAGGTTAGAATCATTAGTTTCCATGCACATTGCTTTTTATTTATCGTAAAATATTAATGTTGGCATTACTTGGCATCCTTCTTCTTTGTCATAATGCATATTAAATACTTCAGAATCACTATTGAAATGTGGTAAAATATGTATAAGTTTCACCATTCCAATGAGGCAGACGGAAAACTGTAAACGGTCTTACCAGTCTGTGAAATATTCGAGGGTGTCCTTGCGTAAACCAGGATGCTCAAGAAATATCTGGTCACGAATGGCCAATCCTTTGACATAATCGGCGTCCAACTGGAGTGCCCGTGCAATATAGTAGAGGCATGCTAAATTAAAATAACAGAAATCATTAGCAAAACGGAATTTATGCAATTTAATTTAAGATTATGAATAAGAAGCGATTAAGTATACATACAGTGGTAATTGTTTAATGTATACAAAATTGTAATTATATTGTCCAGCGAAGGCCAGTGTTTTGGGTTACATTTCAAAGCCTCCCCAAATGCCAAACAACCCAATGTGTAATTATGAATCTTTAAAGCTATCACGCCCATTCGAAACCACATCGTAACATCAGTACTATCCAAGTCGACGGCTTCGAGGTATGCCTCCATGGCTGCCTTGTAATCCCCACGCTTTGTGGCTATATTTGCTAGATTTTTATAGGTTGAATATCTGAGGGTTAGTCCAGGATAGGACGTCCCCGGCTTCTTTTCATCCCATTCGGGGACTTTTTGTAGTAGCCCCATTTGAAGAAGTTCGTTGAAAACATTTTCAGCTTCTTCGAAGTCGCCTTCATTTTGAAGCTGTAATGCTCGGTTGTACAAAGCAAAAGCTGCCTCTTCTTGGGCTTCTTTCGTGGAAATTTCAATGGGTGCATCTCGCACGGTATTGCTAGCCGAGCTATCGTTTAAGGCTGCAATACGCATCTGCAATGATAACAAATTGAATATTAGCGAGTACGGGGAATGGCCAACTTTAGGCCATTTCAAGGAATTTGGATATTGAATTCATGCAGTAATACATATAACGCCAATTAGGAACACAATTATAAATCAGACTAGCTAGAGTAACCACGTATGCAGTCAGGATAACCCAGAATTCAAGCCCTTATCTCTTCAGTGCCGTGACTGCACGTGACATATTACTCAGAACTTCTGATATTTTTTTGTTTTTATTTAAACAAAGTTAGAGAATGTGACAAAGGATTTCGTTTTCTTTCTTTTGCTTGTCAAACATTCTGCAATTTCACCTTATCAGTGTAATTTATTTATGGAGACTTAGGTAGCTAGAAATGGCATGTATGAATTAAGCACCCACCTTCACGAATTTCTTTTCAAAGAAACAACAACAAAAAATTACAAATATTTTTTTTTAAAAATTAAATACCAGCAGCTACAAAAATCGTTTGTTGTCACATTGCACATAAACGTTAAGGGCTCAGGTGTAACAAAACCAAAACTTTTTCTGTAAAAAAGTCCATGACTTGCACAGCATTACATAGTTTTAAAATGACATTATTTAACTTTAAAATTATAAATAGCTGTGGAGTAGACTATACAATTTAAACCTGTAATGCATACTGTCAAACGTCTGCTCAAAATCGTTTAAATAAGCACATAGGATCGAACAGATACTGCACAGATACATTAATATGAATTCACGATGGGTAAATTTAATAATTTTGAACTTGCCATGGTTTAATTACAGTACACTGCTGGCCCTTGACCACAAATATTTGTACATCGTGCAACAGAGACTTTGGCTACTGGTGTTTATAATTTTGGGGCACCCTTTCTTTTGTTAAGCTACGGCGCTTGTAGTAAGGTCGTGAAATGGCCTCACGTGAACCAAGCATTTTTTACAGATTTAATTTGCCAAAATAACATTGGAATTAAGCGCGATTGTAAATTATAAAACATTTGTTAATATGAGGAGAAATCGCTCAAAACGATAACGTTCTAAAAAAAATATCGAAAATTGAGTTGCTATATGTCGTTACTAGATGGCGGTAGAGTAGCGGGAGATAGGCATTCCCGGTATGCAAATGTCAGGGACCAGAATCATTGACCGGGTTACGAAGGAGGATATACCTTCACACCTCCGGTATCCGTTATCCCAATTTGGACTCACCCAAAACTTAGCTTTGCTTTTTAGTAGACTTTTCCTTTTAGGGTAGAACAGCAACAATGTTTTCTTATTAGACGGACGGAAGAATTCAGGGAATTATATTTGCGGGACATTCTTGTCGTCAGGCATATTCGTTGCTCCGAAATCTTCGCACTTATCGCTTGCGTTTCGGGCTGTGGTGACTTTTAATGCCCATGAAGCAGGAAGGAATTGCTGGGCTTCACAATTAATAAGCCGAGAAAAAACCGTTTTTATTCGTCCATTGAAGTTTTTTAATACAGCGAACGTACTTCAACCGGCACCGATTTTAAATTTCGGTAAGTTTGTACTTTTTTGATTTTTTTTTTCTTTACCTGAAGCTCCTGAATTGTAGCCACGTTCAGATTTTAGGTACCCAATTTTGACACTTCAATTTTTTTTTTTCCATGTCTGATTTTCAAATATATAATGCGATTATCAAATTTAAATTTTTTAAAAAACAATGTCGTGATGGGATGGATGACTAGGATCAGGAATGTGGCGTGGGAAGACTTTCCCCTTGACAAGTGGTCAGAGGGGCTATCTGGGGTCACCTGTTGTCTTCGAGGATTCACTACTTTTATTTTTAAAAGTGTTGGGAATTTTATATGGGGAAATCTCATTTGATCATGACCCTCAAACCTGCTTGCCCAACGAAATTTATGTGAAAGGGACGAGCGCCAGAAAGCCAGAATCGACTCCATTTTCTTCATCTTTAAAGGGATTTTTTATTTTTATTTCGCTGGGTCGTTTATTTTTAGACCTAAAAACACTCTGAGGCTATAGGCCTCGGGAGTTGCAAAAATGTAGAATACACCCGGTGTATGGCGTTTCAAAAGCTAGTTCTGCTGAAAATCTTTTCGCATCTGCGATTTAAAGCAAATGTAAACACCAGAAAGATTCCTCGCTATAAAAGAAAATTTATTTCAATTTTTATACATCTCATAATGTTGAGATTGCGATTAAACTTGGCGTTAACCCGAGTCACGGAATGGATTTAATCCAAGTTTTAAACTGATTTGCATAATCAGTTGAAATGTACTTGTGCGCATGCGCTCTCGTTATGACCTTGCGAGTATTGACTAGTTTTGCATAAATTCCATCCGAATCGGACGAAATCCATTCCGTGACTTGGGCTAATATTTCATCATTCGTTGCGTTGCATGTGCTAACTGTGCTTATTTCTTCTAAATCATTGAATTTACTCGAATTGTTGTGTAATATTGGAATTTGAGAAAGTTTCATTTATGACCTAGCTGCTAGTTTATTATTAAATTATTAATATAGCAGGGTGTTCATGTCAAACCTTAAAGGTGAAACTACAGTTTATGCATTATTAAATTTAAAAAAAAATCAATCACGCCCCTGATCGTCGTTTCCACTTTGAAGATATTTTCTTTTTAATTTAAAAGGAATTTAAAGCGAGATTTTTAAATTTAAATTAAATTTGTAAATTCTGCAAGCAAGGTGAAATTTACAACAATTCAAAGTTTGGTTCATTCTCCAGCTCATGGGGAAATAGAAATTCTTGACGGGTCCATGACAATTTGGCACACGTAAATTCGGCACGCTGCCAATCAACGTGGTTACACCAATTTATCTTTCTCGCGTTGCGATTATAAGTGTTCAATTATTCACGATGCTGGGTTTGGGAAAACTGGCAAACAGCGAAATATAGAAATGGTTATTCACTTTGCAGTCAACATTGCAAAAAACCTTCGTTCTCTCCTGTGTGTGGGTACCACCCTAAATGAATATTTTCGGGTGGGCCCGGAACTCCGTTGGTCCACTCCAGAGTAAAATTTCATAAGCAAATTGAGCGTTTTTATTGCAAATTAACCCTAAGAGCGATTTGCGCCTAGTGCATGCCGATCTTTGAACCCTGATGAAAATAAACTTAAGGTTGAAATACCTTTTTTTTTTGCCCGGCTGCCTGGCTGGCTTTTCAAGAGAGGACGATGCTGACTTTGCACTTTTTGTGACCAAGTTCACCAGTGTCAACTCTCCTCTTAATAAGTAGCCTTGGCCAAGTCGACTATAAATAATTTGTTGAAGATGGCTGTGGAAATGGTCCCATCTTAAAACATCCCCCCCTCGATATTGTACCAAGTTTCAAAATATCACGAGAAAGTTTCGGTCTGTAGCTTGTTCTGAAAGGACTCAAGACTTTTAGAAAGGCTTTTGAATTACATGTATGCAGAATGTCCATGGAAATTTAAAATCCCTGTATATGGCATCATACGCAGAGTAGATATAATCGCTGTTCAAACGCCTTCGAAGTGTTTATTAGTGAAGTGTGTGTGGCTGTTTAAAAAACCTTCTCTGATCGTGATTTATAAACCGATATACGAGTATAGTATAGATGGCGAAAGATTAGGTGAAAAAGAAGTTTTTGAAATTAATATCACAATTATTAAGAAATGAAGTTATGAAAATTTGGCCAAAATTTCATGTAAAATATAGTTAAGTATATTTTTTGTCAAATTTGGAAAACTTTCTCTACTAATATACATCACGGCCGTTGCACACGTCTGACCCAAAATAGACGATGGGCCTTAATATTAAATCTTATTTGACCTAAATTTAAGATGAGGACAGAATGGCTCAGTTTCTGACAGTTGCACTATTCTACTAAATCGCAGATTGCTTAACCGTTGTATAAAATTACTCTATAATGAGTTGCATTTGCGTCGTTAATTTCAGTCAATCCTATTCATTTTTATGTTTTTGAAACAGTTTATGCTGATACTGGTAATTATTCCTTCAGCTTTCAAACGTTGTACCGTCCTTGGAAATATGGCTTTTTCTTCTAAAAATTTGTCACGCGTGGTTATAACAGACAGACGTTAAATAAAAATTATTACCAATAGCAGAATATTCGCATTGCAGTAGTATACAGGGAGTCCTCGATGTACAAATTTATACATTGTCATAAATTAGGAAATGTGAATATTATATTCGTACTGTCTTCGTTTGAATAGGAATGTGTATTCCCCTCTAATCTTATTTTTCTGAATTTAAGTTCATAATTACTTGTTCTGTATAATACAAAATTGATATGACTTATCCAGAGAATACAATGCACAAGTACGTGTTACAATTGAGTTCATAATTACTTGTTCTGTATAATACAAAATTGATATGAATTATCCAGATAATACAATGCACTAGTACGTGTTACAAAGCTTTATTCGGTATACTGTAAATTATAATTTTGGCTAATTTGCAGAATATATTGAAAATACTTGCCCACATTTCACATGCATACATTTTGATGTACTGTACTTGTTGTATCTGACTTGAGTAAAGTTAGTTTTTATCAGCTTGGATTTTTCATCAGTGTCACTAAGCAAATGTAATTCCCTAACCAAGTGTATATTTAACAACAATCAGCATACAGGGTTAGTAAGCTGGGAAATTCCAACTAGCCTTGAATTAAGATTTAGGAGGAACTGTTCTTGACCTTTTTGCAAATGGTTCTACCCTTTACCCTATGTAACCCACATTCATTTGAAAGATTTTGGTGATAAAATTCGAATGTTTATGATGTGTTATCATATGCAGCCATTGTCATGCTCTTCCTGATAAACGAATTTGTCAACATCTTCACACAAAGTTTTCACTTTCGTATTTTTGACACGCTGACATTTTGGAAGAAAAAAAGAAACCGCTGCCCATCCACTTTAAGAATATATATACATGTATATTGGTCCGACGCTATAGTAACTCGATAAAATTCGTATGAATCTTGATCTTGGTTATTTGCCAAACGCATTCATTTGTAGCTTAGGAAAACGTTCTGTACGTGCCAAACAATGGGTGACGAGTGGAAGTGGGGGTGGAAAGTATAAGATCATTTGCAAGTGTGACTATTAATGCCCACAATTCCGTACTTTATAAAGCTATAGTATTCTATATAACAGCAGCTTTACATGCTTATGCCAAATCAAATTAACCCGAAGACAGTTTTTTAAAATATAAACATACCAGTTTAGAATTTCAATCCAGAAGCGGCCATGTTGGAAATGCTATTCTTGTACTAATGTTCGTATACATGGAACCTAACAAGACTTATTTTTATATGTTGCAATGGGTGAACCAAACCCTTGCCGATTATTATAAAGATTGAAGCTAAACTTAAAATATATTTGATGCATTTTTTTAAAAAAAAACTAAATTTTGTTTTAAATTATCATGTGAGGCTATGATACTAACCCTTTTTTAAACTTTAATTTGCAGTGTGTTTAAAGTACAGACAGCTGGTAACCATATCTGAAAATAATGCTCAAGGTGATCCACATCTGGCTATCTGGCAGTGGAAATATCCATTGTCCACAATGTTTTATGAATTCTCTTAACTTGTGAATTAAACCTGGTTGTAATGAAGTTTTAATGCTTAACAATAGTATATATGTACTTTAAAGTGTTTTAATCGAAATGCATTTAATGGTTAATTTGTGAATCCATTCAGTGTTTGCTAGACTGTCAACTCCTTGCAAGTTTACATGATGCTAAGAAGCGATAAAGCATGGCGTTTCGACTTAAAATTCGATCATTAGCACCTCCGATGGGGTATTGTACCTCTAAAGGCCACCTCCTCGAGTATTGTGTGAGTGTGTAAAACCTCTATTCGTTTTAAAGCACTGCCAAAAACTCGTTTGCGCTCTGCCACGTTTCTTCACTATTGACCAACATTTGTGTCTAGTCGAGCCAAGAACTTTTCAACGCGTTCTGAAAGTAAAAAATCAAGAATCAAGAATTAAGGACTGACTGGAACTTGTTTTAATTACGTATTACACAACGTTTGTCTTGTGCAACCCACAGTTAGCAAGAGATGCATTGCACATAAATCGTCTCTGACAAAACCGTAAATTTTTTATGTTTGAAAAGGTGTTGATGCCATTCAGGTTATAATCTCACTTTGATGGTTTCTTTTATTTTTTTATTTTAAGGCAAAACATTTTACTCCTATTATAATATGTTGTGCTTAAGGGAATTGAAAGTATGCAAATCATTGTTTTAATATTTGGCTGATAGTACTAGTCAGTTGTCAGTATTTCAGTACCTAATAACTCGTTTTTGTAGGGAGGAAAAATTAAAAATGGAAAAATTGGAAAGCAATTATGGAGTTATATTTCCTAATTGAGTCAGTAGTAAGCGGTTGACCTCGCTGTTGGATTTATGTATACCTGGACTAGCTGGTTATCCAAGTCACGGGATTTTTAAGGAACCTGTGTGCATGGATGATAAATGAAATACCAAAAATGGTAATTTCGAGGCGTACAAGTATAATGGTTCAGGAGGCAGACCGAAATATCACTAATCGTTCGGTAATTGTTGAAATCAGGATGAATTCGCAAACAAGTGGTGTTATTTTGATCATGATGTAGGGTCATGAAAGGCAATTGAACAAAGTTCAATAATAATCAATTTGTGAACATGGCATACAGGGGCGTCTGGCGTATAGTGCATATCACATAAAAAGGTCCCTCATTCGGATTTTACACATGTTCAACAGTACATGTACTGTATGTGATATAAAACATGGAGAATGGGTTTTTAATTCTGGTCGCGATTCAAGTCTAGTTTTAAGTAAACTGGTATTTTAAGAAACGGGGCGTGTCCCTTATATTTCTGGCGACAAAAATGTCTTCTCAAATTTTCTTTTTTGATGCCAATGACACGTGTAAGCTTTCACCACTACTGATTTATAGTTTTGGCTTAAACCTTCTCATTGCATTATTTGTGTTATGAAATTAGGTCTGCATAAATATGTTTGCCGACAAATTATGAATCTGTCAGAATGAAAACTGATTTCAGCTGATAAAATATTGAATTGCGGTCTGCTTGTTATCTACATATAGTATTTTTGTAAAACCATTCTTGGGCTTTTAAAATTCGAGTTTTACTCATTTCTTCAGAATGACCCTCGGCCATTTAAATTAGGTCAGTAATGTACTACTCGAGTACTGCAGCTTCGTGATAGGAAAATATTTAACGATGACTAAGAACTAGTGTGGGCCACAAACTCGCTCTACTCGTATCGACTGCTTGAAAACCTGTCTCAGCTTATTTAATTTATAAAAAAAAAAACAATCTTAAATTTGAGTTACGAGGCTCGCACTTTTCGGTAATGCCAATCCTATCCTTCTCTCCCCGCTTTTAGCATAAATCCTGAAATATTGTTTTTTGTCAGTTTTCAACTAAAGCATTCCACCATCGTGTGTTACATTTTATAGCCAGGACCTTGCTGCCCACACACCCCTGATAATGATGTCATTAGTTTGTTTGGCATTGTCAACATACCAGTCAAGACAATACACCTTGTAGTTGTTGTATGCCTGCCCTGAAATTCCTCAAAGGGTTTCACAGCATTTCTGTTATGTCAATTGTACCAATAAGGCTGCATTTCACAAGGCTAAATATTTTTGTTTGTCTGAAAAAATAGTCTACTTAGAGTAACTGCGAATGATTGAGCAGTGGGTTTCTAGATGTTTACTCAAAAAGCTTGATAATTTCACTTGGATGAGCAATATGAATACATGTTAGGACACCTCAGAGATTGTAGAGGAGGGTTTTTAAAAACAAGCATGTCAGAGATGGTTGTGGAGGGTTTAAATAGCAAACAAGTTTCCCTTGTTTGTAAGCAATTATAAACTCTTCATTCAATAATTATGGGATTTCAGACGTTCGTGTACATTTGCGACCTTATAATCGCTCATCTGCCAAGTTATTCTACTTACCCCTGCAATTATAGCTAAACTGAACACGCTACTTGGGCATTCCACGAATGTCTTTATGTAATTTTGGCAGATTTTGGATTTTGCCTTGTCACTAAGGATCCCCTCTCCCCTATGCAATCTCATAGAATGCTGACAAATTTATTATGAAATGGATAAAAAATTATTAAAAAAAAGTTTTGTCTAAAAATGTGAATTTGTTGGTTTGATATGTTATTGACGTTGATTATTACACGTGCATTATCATCAAATCCAGACATTTTGTGCCTCTTTGGTATACATTAAATTGCAATGACCTTTACTACATTACCTGTAAGTACTTTAAATACGAGGAGCCCTGTTTAGTTATTCCATGTGTTCCTCGAGAGATTTTATTTAAACAATTGCTTTTATGAAAATTAAAAAACATGTTATATTTCGGGAAATTTCTTCCAAAATTGCACAAATTTCGGATATACTACACAAGATTTTCGTCATTATGTCGATGGAATAAGGTTTAGGTGTTATATCAGTCTCGTTCGGTGTTTCATTGTTTTTAAACCGGTATTCCGCGACAATTGTAGGCCTAGTTTAGTGTGCCATGAACTGTAAAAGATTGAAAAACATGTATACTGGTAGTGTATTAACATTATCATCTCAAAATCTTGATTTTTAGAGCGGTTGTTTTGGTCATACATTGCACATACTTTGACAACCTCACATTGTATCCCCTGATTGTTATCTAAAATTTTATAATTTACGAATTGTTGACAGGTTGGACAATATTTGCATGCATGCATGATTTGTGTATAAACGTGTATGCATTAAATCTGTGTCTCGAAAACATGAAAATAGTGACAGCATGAAAAATGGCCGTCCGTGTTTTTGACTAATTCTATTACTCTTCCAACTCTGCTCGCTTGAAAATTTGCATTCAGTGGACTTTGATAACAAACTGTTTCCCCAAACCAGTTGATGTCCACGGGAGATCCATGCTCTTCTGGAGTAATTTCTTGTTAGCAGTCTAATTGCACAATCTTTTCTTTTGTAAAAACATATCTGCATACAACAAATTTAGCAGATGAACTGCATTCGTGATCAACGAAGTACAGCGAATGTTTTTTAAGCTCGTGAACGCACATAATGGACCCTTGTGGCAAAGAAAGCAGATTAGGTTTTTTTTTTTTTTTTTTTTTTTTTGAATTTATTCCGGATACATTTGCATGAGATACGAATTGAATGCAAAACTAGAAATTAAAATGTTTAATGGAGAAACCCCGCCAAGATCCCAGGTACAATCGTGAGTACGGTCGCCAACCCTGTTGCGGTACACAATGAGGGCTGTGATGCAAAGTTTCCAATTTGTCGTCTGAAACAAAGAATTCATTCACGGTTTTCTGGTCATTTTGGGCTCCACGGCTTGTGGCCTAGTCTCAACTACAGTTCCGGTATGTTTTCGTACTTGGAACTGCTTGGGAATCACTGACTTCTTTTAGGTTATGTCTGGTTGGAACGGTGAACTTATGAACTGAAACTGCTTTTAAGTTTTTGTTTGCATAACCACGTGCCGATTAGTTCTTAATGTGTGCCAAAGTTGATAATCGACGGCTAAGTTAATTGCCAGCAGACATGAACTGGTCATTAAACTTGTAATTATAATATCTTTGGTATTTTTATAGGTTTGCTGGTTTCGATGGGACTGGCTATATACAACTGTTTTATCTTTTGATATTATTCTGTGAATACTTTATCTTATCGCGTATACTCACGCAATCACATCTGACTTTCAAATTTGGAAGAAAAAAAGTTTTGCATATTTACTAGCTAACGAAGCAAAGTGAGCTGTTTGGATCATACTGAAAGTTTACGGTTAGAATTTCTTGACTTTATAATATAAAACGGATCAATGTAGGTCTTCAAACTTGAATTGTAATCCTAGTACAATAAAATGTAACCCATGCATTTCATGTAAAAGATTTGAATGGAATAAGTTTAAAAATCAAAATTTAGATATTTACAAAATTGGATTTTAAAAATTTGACTGCGGTTAATTTTGTTCATAATTTTTAAGTAATACAGTAATAACATTTTTAATCTTAAATTATTATAATCCAAAATTTCATTGAATAATATTTTACTAAATTTAAATAATTAAGTGATGAAGTTTACTCAATGTTTTTAAAAAAATATCGAATTATCAAAGTATTTGAATTGTTGTAAAGTATTGTTCAATCAATTTGATATAAATAATACATCATTTTGTACATAAATAAGTACATCAGATGATATACCAAAATAAATCAATTATTTATAAAATCGTTGCAGGAAATGATATAGGACGTTGATTTGCTCAGTTTTGTAGGGATAACTTTTATAGACCTAGCGAATGTTTACACGACTTCTTTCTCGTTCACATTTTGAATGTTATGTTAATATCAACTGGTTTATTTTTAGCTGTTATCATTCCAAGAATGCCGTGGAAATTATGTTGATGGAAAATTCCTCCTTGACGAAAGATGCTCGCATCGATTTTCCTTCTGCTGCTAAATTGCTTTCGTTATGTTGGACTGTTTATGATCGTACTGCAGTCGGGTTTTGTAACATAAGTGCGAGCTTATTTATTTAGTTTAGTAGTTTAGAAGGTGTGTTACAGAAGGAACATTAAAACTGTTGTCCCCAAAATCTTAATTCCAAGAATTTATAAGGGCAATCTTATATTAAATAAAGGCAAAAGGGGATTATATGTAAATAGCAACGCTTTATATTATTCAAGGCAATGCCATAGCTATAATTCTGCACAATGCATTTTTTCTACGCGTTTTAACAAACTCCTCTTATCCGGTTCTCCGGCTTAACCGGCGCTTTCAAATGAGTATAAAAAATGAACTTGTTTTTGAAACTTATTTTGCGAAAGTCATAAAATACCCCACATGTGTATTTAATATTACAAAAATTATATAGATACACTTCTGCAGTACGTTGAACAAACAAAAATCGGTGACGGCTATAAACACATTTTTTCAGAAATCATTTTAAAAAAATAATTAATTTTGTAAATATATGTCAATTGCTAGTCAATAATACATTATGTTAATAATAAATTGATAAATTGAATATGTTATGAAGTTTACTTCCTGTTTTTATATATATTTTTCTTATGTATGTATTCTCTCACTTAACCAACCCCAGTTTCAACCTGGACGGATAAGCGGAATTTTACTTTATTTGATTTTTTAGTATTTTAGAATTACTGCTAGTTTGAAATGAACATATTTCGAAAGAAAATGCAGTAGAATGATTATTATGTTCGGGAAATAAGCAAGAAATGCGTTATCGAAGAACTTCACACTAGAAAAATATAGGAAAAAATTACTTTGCTGAATTACGTCACAATTTCTCGCGGCTATATTGTCAGAAAAATTGCGATGTTACCGAAATACGAGAAGCCAGGGAAGGTAAATTATTTTATTTGGAGAGTATACAATTCCTAGTTTGGTTTCCTACATTCTCGGGTGTCAAGTTTGTTTTTTCATGGTTTTGCTACATCACCCGAATCTTCATTTGTAAAGCAGTTGTTGATTTTTACATATATTTTGTTTTGTTTTCGTGTATCGGAGCAATTTTCAGAGAAGACGCAAGTGAATTTTTTGCTGACTAAAAGAGGAAATTTCTCTTCCTATATATATATAGATGGTTTCCTTGTTTGTCTTTATTGCTGCTAGCTAGTTATGGTAATTGGGCTACACGTGCACAGTTGCTAGTTTGTCAAAGCATTGCCATGCTTTTGGAAAGCAAGACAGGAAGTTGAGAGCCAAATAGGTGGCCTGAGGTAACCAGGTGGGCTACCGTTTAGGTATTCATGCGTAGGTCCTTTATTTTTTCATTCCCTCTGTGATTTTTATACCCCTTTTTGCTGCCATCGGTTCTTATTCAGAACAGGTAATATGGAAGTCACCTTGAAGACGGTTGGTACTCTCATGCCATTTTAACCATTGAGTGGGCAGGGGATGAATCCAGCTGGGATTCAAACCCCTCTTTAATCCCCTTTCCAAGAATTTGTTGGACGTTCTTTACTGCCAGAAAGGCAAGGTTGATGTTTGGGTCAACGCGTATAGGACTGTGTTGTGTGTGTTGTGCAAATTTGATATATAGTGTGATTCTGAGAAAGTGGCTTAGTGTAATACTTGGAATTGCTACAAATGTGTCCTATTTATTTCATAATAGGAATTTTAGGCCTAAGTTTTTTTCTGGCAGAAGTAAAAACATTGTTACTGATTCTGAAAAGTTTGAGACTACAGATCCTTCTTGAATTGGACCCGCATTGTAAGCGAAGCATATTTGTTTTTCTATTAACCATAAGATATATAGAAAATTCGCGAAACTAGCCCATCGTGCTCCAATATTTAAAAAATATATTTCCACAAATTTGTTAAATTTTAGAGTTATGGAACTTGGAGGTTGCTATCAAAGTTTCAAACATTAGCTTTTGTTTATAGCCTTACTGTAATGTTTTATATCTTAATAGCGTCCATTAAGTTTTTTTTCACAGCTATCCAAATTGTACCAGCTTTTTTTCTTTCTTCATAATGAAGAAAGATTTCAAACGAGCAAATTTCAATTTTAAAAATAAGGACCACCCAAATTAATGTATACATGTATGTTATGACATGAGGAATAATGCGAGCATTGTTATGTAAAACTAATCGTCTTAACTTGTTATACCAATTGTTCGTGAACATGCATGTAAATACTCAGTTGACCCAGTGCTTTATTTCTAGCTCTACAGTGTGCAAAAAGCTAGTCATAATTTTCTGCATACAGTTTTATTGATAAAATTATGTGAACATCAGGGCTGGTTGTACCCTTTGATTCCTCTGCTATAGTTTTCCATAAACCAGCATGTATAGTTTTTGCAAGAGTTCGTCAGTTTCCTCATAGTTGTAAGAATAAGATTGCATTGTTTTAATAATGGATTTCCAAATTAGAATTTTTATGGTAGTGAAAACAAAGTGGAGAATTGGGATGGAGAGTGGACACCGCGGCTTATAGTTCTAAAAAACTGTTTCGAAATCGAATGGTCGCCGTAGGGATTCTATTTTAGGTCACCTGTCATTTTTAAACATTGCCCTAGTTTTAATTTTTGCGATTAGGATGATTAAATTGAAAGTGGTTTTCTAAATGATGAATATACGGACCTAATTTGCTTATCTTCCACTTGGCTCTCAAATTGGGCTTTGGGTTGTCTGCAATTAAATATATGTATAATCACATGGGAACATTTATTTAATAACTCTTATTTTGGAATACTTCAGTAACATTGTGATGCTTTGGGGAAATTACTGCAATGTTTTTGCTTTTGGACAGCATTCAAGTTTCTATCCACAATTTGCATAATGGTTGTCACAAATCAAGTAAGATGTAATGTCAACATGTTGTGCTGCTTTTTCTTCAAGCAGTTTCAAATGTCGAATATTCATGCCTCATTCATTAAAGATGAGAGTGAGTTAGTTGTAACATCAGTTTTCTCTTCATCCTTCAGTGATTTTTGTTAATCGAAACTTGTTTCATTGTCGCAATGACGGTCAGGCGAAATTTATGGTAACTATATATGGGCGTAACCACGCATATAATGCGAGTAATCAACTTGAAATAATAATTGGCCAAGTCGGGGTGGAGACGATCATTAGATCATCATTGACGGTCAAGGATCAAATGAAATTGTCGAATTACTGATGCTGTGGGTTACATTTCCATTTATACGGTATTACCCAGTTTGGCAACAATTTCCCGTTTTTTGGAAGTTTTGTAATTGGCGAGTTTTAATGTGCTGGAGGAGCTATGGTACATTGATCACGCTACATAGGCGGGTTTACTAACATTTCGGTGACTATTTGATAAAAAAAATAAAAATCAGGATTTTTAACACTACTTCCGCATGTGTTCTTAAATCGAACTCATTTTATAGGTTTGTTTATCCATCCCTCCCTCACTCTTTGCTATCTTATTTTGCAACTGGGTCACGTACGGCTAGGGTAGAGAGGAGAAGGGTTTATTTTCAAAATAAACCATGTTCCAGCCCCAACGGAATGCGCATGCTGGATACAAAACCAGGTGATTTTGTGCAAAGTTTCATCTCGAACATGTGTTGTAAATAAACATTTCCGGGCTATAAAAAAACACGCTCCATATGCTTAGTTGTAATTTTGGTCCAGTCCAAGTCCGTCGAATGGCCTGACCGGAACCTTCTGCGTGACGCTATTTAATTTTCATATTTCTGAATGAAACACTTGCTTATTAGTTCTACTTGCTTAGGAATTCTTAATACGTCGGATGTAAATTTCATTGCACTTTGTTGGTTGGTTCACACGGGGAATTTCTAACGGATGGGTAAACATGAGTTGCTCTATCACTAGTATAGTGAGTCTACCTGTTCAAATCTACAGCGAATTAAGCATGATAATGCGTTATTTTCTATTAAGTTTTTGCTCAGATGACATGTTGTTGTCCAATACTAGAAATTGTGTAGTTTTTGGGATGAGACAAATATAAAATGCATGATACAACTGCATGTTTTGTAACTTTAAAATCCACGCAGTTGCTCGAAATAATTAATCTTACTCCGGTTCAGCGTCCTCTGGTGGCTTGTGAGCCTTTAGCATTGGTAAAATCAATATGGCCGCCACCCTATGCTCCAGAAAGGGCGATCTTTTGGCAATTTGATAATAGTGGTGCGGTATGTTAAGATTTTTACAAGTAATGTTATAGGAATTTAAACTTAATTTTAAATTTAAGTTAACTTTCCTGTTTTCGTGAAAGACTGTAAATATTGCATTAAAAAGTGAAATTGTTGAGATTTTAATAAAATAATGCAAACTAAGTTTTTTGTTTTGTTTTTAGGCGCTGGTGACCCTAATTTTAGGACACTTAAAACTTGGCCCAATTTGTGACTGTTGGCCACACAACATAGATTTCACATCCCTTTTTTCTCGCCACATATACATTGTTTCTATTGCATGGTGTCCACATAACTGACCTGACTTTTTTTTTTGATACAACTTTCAAAGCATACTAATATTTCGTTGACGAAAACTAGTTTTTAAGTCTTGGATCATATTAATTACTATCGTGTCCAACAAGAAACGGTGTTCCAAAAACACTGGTAAGGTGTACAAAAATATGTGCCAGTCGGCTCAACCCAATTTTTAGCTAATCCTTTTGTTTATTAGGTTTCGTTGGTTTGTGTGTTGCCTGAATACATGTTCATTCCTTTTGTGCCGACCCCTTTCCAACAACTACTACTACATGCCCAAAAAAGAGCAAGTTTTTTTTTTTGTGGGAACCATGCGATGATGTCATCTCGCATCCCGTCTGCTGTTGATTTTCGGGGCAGGTCGGTCGCCACCCCTGGGGAGGTGACGTCGATAACTCCAAAAGAGTAGTACGTGTGTTCCTAAATAAAAGTATACTGTGGTTGTGCTTTCATTGAAATTGACGGATGATCTCATACCGCCAACCTCTACCCACTTGCAACTGTGGCGCCTTACCACCTGGGGCATGTGGAAGGTATCAACAATGGTGTCGTCAGCGTATACACTGAACATCATGGCCTGCACATGGCATGATCCTATACCATTATCCTTGACCGCTATTGCACACGAGTCGGAGGAAGTGTGAAGTGGAGATTGTTTCTGAATAATTCAAAACATCATAAACATTGTTTTCGATTCGTACTGTTTTGTGATAAACACTTGACGACACTTAGGATGAGTCATTTACGTTTATAGAAATCATATTTGCGACAACAATTAAAAAATATATTAGCAGTTGTTGGGGGCGTTGTTCTTAATTGTGCTGCTTGGCAATTATTTAAAGCGAAAAAATGATTGATTATGCAGGATTTAAACTTTTGTTGTACACGGTTTGTTGGGTTAGAAAGGCTATCAGTAAAGGGTATCAAAACCCTTATGCAATTTCATCTTATCCCCATCATCATCATCATCATCTGAACATGTACAAGAACCAACATTATAGGTTTTGGAAATATGTCTTGAGAAAGGATGCAATGTACAGCCATCTGTAATTACTTGTGGATTCCCACGTTTATTGTTGGGAATATGTTCTAGTTAAGCTTCATAGCCCAAAATGGATGGATTTATGTCTTCTGATGTAGACGAAATTCGAGAAGGGTATGTTCTGGCCATCATACCATCATGTATTGGGAACATTGGGTTGTGCAAGAAAGGACATCAGTGCTCCAAATAGTCCAATATTCCAGCTTTTGTTTGAATACACTCGACTTTTGATCTTTACCTCGAAATTATTCTAAAAGTTGTTTACAATCACGTGTTCTGTGAGATATGTGAAGTGAGATGTCAATTATTACTTTTGAAGGTCGCTTAATTGGCTGTTGTCCTCCTAATGCATCTGGCAAACTTAAGAACTGTAATTTGCATGTTTTAATTAAAAGTAGCGTGGATTGATAACTGACATTGACATTAAGAAGAATCAATTAATTGAGCTGTCTAGTTGTTGATCAAAAAATCGATTTTTCAGGCATCTGCTTCGTTGCACTTCATGATTGCCGGTGATAATGATGATTACGTTTATGCAATGATAGAAACATTTCTTTGAAGTTTTCTGGGTGAAATAAACAGTACTAAATTGCATGGTTGAAAAATAGTACTTTTTATATGTAGTCTTGGCAATATCGTATTGATTTTTCAATCAGAGTGTTTGACTGTTTAAGGTCATCTGGTTTTGGCCTAGTCTGAATAAAATGTCGAGAAACAAGATGAGTCTGACAGTTCAGGGAACCTAAAAATATGTTTATTTATTGCCAGATTAATACCAGAAATGGAATAATTCGTTCGACTTATGATAAGAAATCCTGTTTTTCCTTTAATTAGCAAATCAGGAAATAATATTGTTTAGTTTCATGTTGCATTCCTTTCTTACCATCTTCCAACTCCACACTTCCTTGTTAGTTTTTTTTTGTTTCTGACTTTTTTAATGAACAGAAATGTTTTGTGAGTGAAACCAAACTCTACTTGTTGGATAAAAAAAAATGTTGGAGATTTCTTAAATCAAGACTTATATTTCCAAGTTTTTTAGCCTTCGCAGGTATTTATTTGAAAAATGTGACTTGAGTTCCATCCAACTGTACAATATTCAATGCACGCCCAACTGTGATTGGTCGATAAGTAGTCGACTAAGTCCACGTAGTTGATCGACACGAAACTAAACCCCATCCTCATGTGAATATTCCCCTTTGGAACCGTTTGACAAGGCCCCATGTGCCGGGTAAAAAGATCTCCCACCCCTGCTAATCTGACAGCACTGCGTTTTCTCAATGAGGCCATTCAGCGCGATGACTGGATCAGTGCACTCTCGTATATTGATTTGCCGGCGGTTGCCGTGGCAACGGGAGGCGACATCTGTAGATGAATAGGACTCTTGCCGAGAGCAATGCGCCGTTCCCTATTCACAAATTAGCCGCCACGATTAAATTGGATGTACACTTGTTAGCGTTTGTTAATTCAGGTGGTGACTCAATGTTGTTTGGGATGCTCATTATTTAGGCTATTTTTTCCCCGACCAATTTGCACTGGGATGGCTTAAGCGTCCCCGCGTGACTTGTCAAGAGGACGGCAAATTGACAGCACTCTCGGACTGTAATTCAAAAGCTCTCTAAACGACTATAAGAAGCACTTGTACTCTACTTCTGATGAAGTTTCGTCACGTGTGTAGGCTCGCAGTCCGGCAGAAAATCGGCAGCTGGCTTGTGGATGACGAGTTTCCATCTACACACATCAGTTATTTTTTTGAATTTATGGAAAAATGAATGGCACTGCGTCGGATGTGTGTAGATGCATCAACTGAATTAGGGGTGATCCATAAATTATGTCACACTTTTTTGCCTCTTATTAAACACCCTCCCACCCCTTAGTCACAATTCCCCCATCCCTTAAACTCAGTTGTCACAAAAAACAAACAAACAACCCACCCACCCACCCCCCTAGGTGTGACATAATTTTTGAATGGCCCCGTATATCAAAATTGGCAATATGCGGAAGATGGTTGTATTCACTGAAACTAAAGATTTCAAGGAACGGTCACGTAAACTCACTAGACTAATTTTCCGAACTCACTTTTGTCCGCTCCGATGTGCGCTGTAGCCTGTATGTTTGGCATGACAAAAAAATTTAGCAGACGTCAGCGCACAACTAGTGCGCATGCGCGAACTCAAAAATCGTGCGTTAGCAGCAGATATTACATAAAATGAGTCTAGTGTGTTTGGGGCATAACTGATGTGTGTGAAACAGCGTATGGACTTTAACGTTAGAAATTTTGACAAATGATAACATAACACGGTATTCAGTTTACACAGTTGCAGTATTAAGGATCTCGAAAAATTGTTTTAAATATATATATATATGTTAATACATTTATTAATAACAACAGATACATTACTAACATTATTTTCTGAAAATAGTTTTGACGTTGTTGGCCCCTATAGGATCTTGTGACCCCGAGACTCAAAAGCCCACAAGGGACATAACTCTGCATAAGACCCATTGTCATCGTTTAAATGGAAATACATTGTCACTGATAGTATCATGCAACACATCTAGAGAAATGCGGTGTAACATTCCCAAAGTTTTATATACTGCCCACACACGACAGAAATCTAAAACAGTTCCTGATTGTCAGATAACATTCAGTTTTCAAGTATGAGTTTCCGGTGAATCATTCGCAGTGTGTATTTGCATGAAATTTTACGACTGCTCCTCGATGGACATTTTCATAGGTTACCGCTTGTTTGATATGCCAAAGCAAATGCACATAGCGGTAACTGTAATCCCAAAGCGATAACACGAATTTCCTATACGACTGTTATATTTCAACTTTTGAGCAAACTTGAAATTTAGACAGAGATAAACCAAATATGTTTTGCGAAGATATTGCACATTTCGATTTCAACTTCCATAATCCTCAAAATTGTTGGGGAGTGTTTTTATATATTTTCCAAACTTTCGCCATATTCTTGTTTTTATTTGCTCGTTTCAAATAATTTATCATCACCGACGTCTATGTCGGTTTCGCAATGATTTGCATCCTACTTTTTCGAGTGTGTGTGTTTGTGCAAACCCCACACAGAAAACGCCCTGTCTAAAAAATTGCACTTATACCGGCATCCCTTGGCATGCATCATTCAGAGCGAGTGATGCAAACGTTTTAAACTGTAAATAAACCCAGTTTTTCATTCCTGCTTCACGGTGTTTATGCCGTTAGAATTTTAAGCGAAAGATGGAAATGTTATTCAGCATTGGCGCATGCGCTCATGACAAATGGAGAAAAAAAGCTAGCTCAGGTCACAGCCCCTGTTAAGGTCGAAGGACTCCTCTGAGAGACTCCAAAATTTAAAAATAAAAAGATGCTTGGCGTTTTGTCAGTTTAGACCCTTATCTCTAGCTAGAAAAAAAAAACATTTAGTGGGGTTTTTTTAAAAAAAAAATACCGACAAAAAATTCCAATTTTTTCCATACGTTTTTTTATATTCTGTTCACATTCCTTGATGGAAAAAACCGGCCTCAGAAGGTGTTAGTTTATAAGCTATGTTAATAGGCATACGCCCTTATCGAGTGGGTGGTTTACCAGTTAACTTAACTGCGAGTTAATAGTAATAATTATTAGTTATGAGTTCTAAAAACTGTTTTTAGGTGAGCTTGTTCCGTGCCAAATCCTCATGCCGAATTACACGAGATTGTTCCCCGGTCCAGTGCCCTAAACTGCGGGTAAATGCCGACACACTGACCTCCGGTGTCGATACTTATTTAATGATTATTCCTTATTACTACACATATATCAGAAGCAAGGTTTCAAAATTCATCTTTTACGTGTCCCATTTTTAACACTGTGACCATGGACTTGTTAATTTGAATGCGGTGATGCCTGCTTTTTATAACACCTTCTTGGCTATGAACTTTTAGGAAGGTAATAAAAGATGTACGCTTGAACCCTAAATGGTAAAATTTCGATCAATTTCTAAGAATCGAAAAAAGGAATTTTAATCTGTCGAGAAATGGGGAAAATTTTAACTTGGGGGGGAAAAAATATTTTTTCATTTCTATTATAGCTATTTTGGGAGTTATTTTCTGTTTTTCCCTTGTGGATGCAAGGTTTGTGACCCTCTTTAGTTATTTTGCTCTCAAGTGAGTCATTTTCACATTTAAAATTAGTTCACATGTACCAAATCTGAAGTTGACGATTTGCTATAGTGTCATTTATGAATCTGGTGTTAAAATTTGATAGAAATCGTCGAAATCGAACTAATCGAATATGGTATTTGACAAATACCACACATGAGTTCTTATTAAGACTTTAGAATTGAAACCATATGGCCCCATGAATGCTGACTGCAGGGTAATAAATTGAAATGTCTATTCCAATATCCATTGGTTAGTCTACAGAGGAATCAAAATGGCGTGTGTTTTTCTGAGAAAAGTTATCCAGATTTGGCCGAGTTTCCTGTTATGGGATTTATGAATGGCAACATTTATCATCGGCCACTTTAGTAATCCCAGAAATAAACTTGTCTAGACTCGGGGAAAATACAACCTACTGCAAATAAAAAATTATTGAAGTTAAATTCCATAGATTTAAAGTGGACTATTAATCTGTAAAGGAACCTCAAAATATTTGTTCTATTTTCGACAGAATGGTCGGTAATTCTCTTATTTCGTCGTTTATTTCTTGGCTCGTATAGTCTTAACTGGCATTGTTCAAACCCTCCAGAAAGTTAACTGGGTGTTGCTTAACAATTTGTTATTTATATTCATTGTTTTCAACCCATTGTGCATGGTGTGAAAAATGGCCAATGAGCAAATATTTTCGTTTTGGCGTACTTTGGTGGTTTCATACTTGACAGTTGAACTGTCATGCCATCCATCATTCTTACAATCACCATTAATCCAGCTAGTCTACTTTAGCAAACTTCTACAAAACCGCAAACAGCAGTATAATTTTAAAGTTTACAAGTTTTTTGTAATTATATTTAATGAAATTCATTAGCAGTTTGATGAAAATGAGGTGATGCAATGAAGCATTTTTGTGAGGTTTCACCAAAACTGCGAAGGACTCATGATGTTACGTCAACAATGCGGCTTTTCACAGTTATATACGCATGAGTACACATCACAACGCATGTATGACGAAAACACCACATAGTTTACCAGAAACTGATGAAGGCTTGCCACGTCATACTTACCTAACAACGTTTGCACGCCACCATTTATTTACAAGCAAGTTCATTGATTTGAAAAATTTCCTTGAATAATTTTAAAAAAGTGGAGGTCAAGTCCCCCTAGTTATAACCTTGCAGCTACGTCCTATCGATTCGCGTGTGCTTGAGCCCTGTGTGGGAATTGGGACTAAGTTCTGCTAGTTATTGTTGTTGAACTTCTTCTCAGAGGATGCTGCAATGCCACTTCTGCGCATCTTTCCAATCGATATTTATTGAGTTATTTTCCAAAGTAGGTAATGTCTTGACTGCATAGGATGTCCTAATTAATAAATGGAGCATCCACATTTTGCCTTATTTTTCTATATGCTTCATCGTTTGTTTTTTTAACGTAAATGTTAAATGGTATAGGCAAAAAAAAATTACTCGAAGATGCAGACTTAACGCTCCCATAGGAATTAGAGATACTATGGAACAAAATGATGGCAGTCATAACTATCGATCCGCGCTAATGAAGACCCAAAGTATACTTGCCGGTAACCACACTCTTGCAAGAACGCCTACATGAGTGAGTCTTGTCTCTATTAGTAGCCTGGAGCGCCGTTATGAGTGTTTCAGCTTGAGCTGGCAGTGAAATGTTTCATTTATCATTCTGACGCAAATACACATTTATGTTCATGATGTCATTCTGGAAGTTTTGTTTTTATGGTATTTTGGTTGGCAATGTGGAATTTGTAACTTGTGGATACTGGCAATTTGGTTAAAAGGATGTTATGTAAATTAACACCATTACGTCAGGTTCTGTGAAAGACAAAATGGAATGATGACTGATGGCTTGAGTAACATACTCGTGTACTGTAGGCCCTATATACACAGTGGGATGGGCCGAGTATGTGGATACTGGGTTGCATGTTTTTTGTTGTACTAAAACTCCAGTTTATGATTCTGAAACCAGTTTCCAACATGGGCCGTTGTTGTTGAATATTACATGTGGACGATGCGATAGTTCAAGCTGTTTCACTTTAAAATCCTGGCTAGTTACAGAAGTTGAGCCTCCCTAATGCAATTAAGAGAAAGGATTATATGCTCCTGTCAATACTCCGAAATTTATTCAGAAAAAAGCAGACTTTAAAAAATCGATTATAGGAAGCCACTCTCACTCTACTTGATTTCCCCAGCTGGCTATGTGTCCCATTTCCTCATTTTCTCTCGATGGTGTTTCCAAGTAATTGATCCTAATGAGTCACATGCATACAAATTCGTCTTATTTATTG
>JAQGBW010000237.1:0-51817 GCA_034698625.1 Julus scanicus | reverse complement strand
TCTCTGTCAATTCTTTGTTCATCTTCACAGTTTTTGATGCATTCGACGCCAATTGATCTCCTTTTTCATAATCTGTATCAAGAAAGCAAGATTTAAAACTCAATGCACGAAAAAAGCATTGATTTTGAGGGTTTTCAGGCTCTGGAGAAAACTATTTGTCGGAGCGTCGTTTTGAATGCAGATTATGAAAGAGCAGTTCGTTTGCAGTCCAAAACACCAAAAACCACGAAAATCGAATGATTATTAACGGAGTAACAACGTTTTTAAGCTTTACTCGACAAATGAGAAACTGCTCCACTAAACCACGCCCCCGAAATTCAAAGCGCTGTTTCTCAACTAATAACGGTTTAATTTTAAGGCTGTTTGGTGTTTTAGAATGATATTCGTCTCATATTTCATAATCCGCAGTAAAAAAAAAGGTTTTAAAAGTCCATGCCATCGAAACACGAAACAATCATTGTTTTTGCGAGTTTTTTGGTGCTGGACAAAAATCTCTGTAAAAAGTAGCAGTTTTTATCGCAGATAATGAAAAGGAGGGCGATTTACTGTCCAAAAAACCCAAAACTGCGATAATCCAGTCATTATTAGCGGAGTTACAGCGATTTTAAGATTTCCTCGAAATATGATTGACAGCTCTGTTTTACCACCCTTCCCCCCCCCCCCCAAAAAAAACTTTTAAGCGCTGTTTCTCGGCTAAAAATCGGTTGTTTTTCAAACCGTTTGGTGTTTTCGAAAAATAACGATGCCATCTTTCATATTCTGCAAAGAAAGTTGAACAATTCCAAAAATTAAAATTTTAGTTGCCATTTCTGTCACTAGATGCCGCCACCCGTCACTCGAAACTTTCAAGAACCTTCAAACCGCTGTATCTCCGTCAATGGGCCATCGTGGGGTGCGCGCTAATTATACCCACTTGAAAATTGATTTGCATTGTTTTTATATGTTTCATGTGTGTAATAAGATGTTCAAATGAAAAGTAAAATTGACAATGTATTTATTATGGAGTATGAGGTGTAAGGCGGAAAAAAAAATGTTCTGGAATGTTTGATGTTTGCGAAGCCAAATGACGTCCTCTTTCTTAATCCGAAGTCAAAAATCTAACATTTAAAATACATTCTTGAAAAACAGCCGAAGAACCTTGTTTTAAAAAAAAAAAAAAAAAAACTTTTCACCGCGTCATATTTAAAAAATCGTGTACTTTATTTCAGAATACGAACTAGGACGTCATTTACGTTAAGGAAGTGAAACAACTTTGAATGTAGAGCGATAATTCACCGAACTGCACCATTTTGAATTAAGAAAACATGAAATTCCTTACCTGGTTTTATCAACGGTATAGTCATTTTAAACTACTTTCGATGGTAAATGACGAAATTGAAACAAATCAAGTAGTTGAAAATGAGGTCAATTTAAAAATGGCGAACAAATGTTTCAGTGGAGGCATGGGCGAATATCTTAAAATTCCCATCACAAAAACAATGTTTTATCTCTTCCTAATTCCTGCGCTGCACATGCATATGGCTTTAAGAAGACCAAAAACGCCCATCACTAAATAGACAAAACATACTTTCGTGACCCCGCATTTTTTTTCTGATTATGCGCCAATAATTTCATGAGAAATCTTTATTTTAATATAATAATAAGATCTAACTAATCAACGCATTCACTTGTAGTTTTAAAATATGTTCATGCAAGGGTTACTGTTCATTTCTAACCGAAACTAAAACGATAACTAACAGAAATAGCCTTCACTATTTGTAATAATAATGGGACATTTATCGTAATTTATCATATACTCATGAAGCCGCCTTCCAACTTTACGTGGTCATTGTCCAATATCCACTTATCTTTCATTTTTTTCTAGAATATAAAAACAATATTGAAAAATCGTGATGAAGACATACAGATTTCACACACATTCTTCTAAGAATTTCAAAAACGCCGCGTAAAAGGATGACAAAAGCAATGCAATACTGGTAAAAGCCCCTGAATGCCCTTAAAAAAGTTTACATAGCTAACTTCAGTTTACATTATGGCGCATGTGCTTAGGAGCTGTCAACAGTTAATTACTGTCTGGAAAGAGAATTCAGATATTTATTGATGTTTCTTTCCTTTCAACATTGGTATTAACCATATTGTATAAAATTAAAATAAATTAAAATTTTACTAAAGTTTATTCTTGTATTACACATCTCAAGTCTATATTTTAAATCTTACTGTGTATATAAAAAGAATATTAAAACGTCAAAAACAGGGCTGACGATGAGAAGGAACCTTTCTAATAAACTTACCTTTTGTAATTATTTCAACTTTCGAAGAGAAAGAGGTGAACCTAGGCAATCAAACTGACCCAATGTAAGCTTCATATTTTTAAGGTTTCGGTTCCACAAAAATCCTGAAAATTCAATCAATGATTTAATTAAGTCACCACAACCATTAAAAAATGACATCTTCAGTTTATTTTGAAGGGGGATGTAAAAGGTGATTAAAGTGACTCGAGTTTGATAAAAATATTTAAAAAAATGATTCAATTAACGTATAAAAAAGTATTTAAACATCACACTTGCAGTTTAATTCAATGATGCGATAGTTCGGGCTAAGAAAAATCAAAGAAAAAACAAGCAATATTCGACTATAAAATCCGTAAAACCCTATCTTCTGTATTCTGGATTTGAGGATAAAACATGCACAGTGTCACGTATAGGGATATTTCCGATGCGTGCAACTCAATTTCCCAATTATTTCACCTTCATTATCAAGTCAGATTGAAGTCACCGGCAATATCGATCTTGAATGACCCACCGTGTTTTCCACACTTTGGAATGGGTGATGAAAGCATATCACCTGAAAAGCGCAATATCGATCAATATGCCCAGTGGTATATCCAAATCATGGCTTCTGCAGTCTAAACACCTACACCTTAAAATATAACCAGAATCCATAAAATACTCTGGTAACCGACATTCAAAACTAACGAAATATTAGCGTATATTTTGTGAGGTGGGTCACCAATATCTACCATAAATCTGACAAATTCATCCTAGTCTCCTGATGTATATTATACGGTCATCTAGGAATTCATGAATGGAACACGTTCGATGGCGTCCAATGTAAAGGCGTGAACGCGTTCTGATTTATATGGTCCCAAAGGAAACCGAACTCGTCCCATCATATTTCATGACTCCCATACTTGGAAACTGTGTACCTTTTCTCGGAATCCACGCATTGGCAACCACATAAATTTCCACCGATATTTTCGTTCGTATTCAGCGCCTTATTACAGCACGAACGGCTTCCAGTTAATAAATCACGTGGTTTCACCGCCGCCACGCCAGACAATAGCTATAGCTCCAGGAAGAGGGTAGTCCGGCCAGTCCAGTCTGTATATCCAAAACATAAATTGGGTGAAATTTCACCAACGCTTTTTCCCTTCGATTCTCAAAAACCAAAACCTTTTTAAATTTTTTTTTTTTTTGTATTAACCCTCCCAATCAGGAAATTTGGTGAAATTTTTTTCAAAATTTTTTTCAGGAAACCCAAATTTGCCCATCTCTATAGCGGTTTCCCCCCGTTATGCAATCCGTTGTAATTATACGAGTGCGACAACCCAACATTTCTTTTTTTTTGAAAATGTCCCCCTCCCCCTCCTAAGAAGGCCTTTGTGTTGAATTAATTCCACATTTACTTGCTTTTCGAAACCATAAACGGTAAAACGTAATCTGTCATCTCTACCCTGAACCCTGTACTACGACGAGTAAATGAGAATAACTTAAGAGGGTAATAAACCTTATACCTGCAATGATAGCAATTTAGAAAGCAGCCCTTAATATATAAACAATACTAAGGTGTGAACAACGTTCTCCAACCAACAAACGTGTTATCCGTTCTTGGTCCACTCACTGATCATAAAATTAAAAAAAAAAAAACATTTCCCCATCTATTTCGAAAAGCATAAATAAAGACACGAAGAATGCAAAATGGACATCTTTTACGATGTTTTCAATTAAGAATGCAAAGAAAGGAGGAAAACAAACCTGGTGGTCATTGTTTTTTTGCAATTGGAATCTGGTATATTTTTTAGCAATTTTACCTGACCTTCTTAAGACAGATTTGGATCGACGAACAGGATTAATAAGTTCGCGCCAGATTTGGCAATGCCCAGTTTCTTTGTTGAGTTTCTTGGTAACCGGCGACGGATCTTGGCTTTTGATCAGATTTTACATTATCAGAAGGAATAAAAATGCGAAGATTTATGCAGAATGGGAGGTAAGCGCGGGAGATCCTCTGGGGTTTCGTTGTGCCCACGGAGGTCTCCTGCCAGCAAAAAAAGAAAAAAAAAGTGACAGCAACACAATGGCGGCCTTGGAGCAGCACAAGTGTCTAACAGCGGTCTATCTCGGAGGATGCAACAGGAAAGAGAGAACTCTGGATGGCCATGAACCATACAACGCGGATCTCCAACGACCCCCTCAAGGGTGTCCAGCCTTGGTCGTATATAGGACCTGGACTGACCTGTTTTGGACATGGAGACACAACGTGATAGAACGCACAAGCATTGTTTTAAGCTCCTATAGCTTTTAGTTTTATGAAAAAAAGATATATAAAAAACCTTGTTCGTATACTATTGTTCACACAGTGATTCTGTGGCAGTTTGAAACAGTTACATCTATAACTAGCCCCATTCAAGCAATACAACATATATTTTTTTAAATTAATTACTATGTTCTTAATTGGACATGTTAGTTGTATTCTGCATGGAACTCAAAAATTGGCATCTTGATATTTACAGAACTTTTGCCAAATGAATATGAAGCAAGTCGAGTGTGATATAAGTATTTTGAAACTGAACTGTACTTTCTAAAAAAAGTCAATCAGGTACAAATATATGGATTCCTAAAAAAACCAAATCTCCGTACACCTTTTGCACACAAATATTGACTTTATAGGACTGATGTAACGATAACAAAAACGTCTAGATTTAAGCCCATTATAATATGAAGTGAGATATAATTTGCGTGTAAAACTGTATTAAATCATTGCAAATAATCAAGAGAATTCAGTTGTAATTGAAATTGGATTTTTTTTTTTAAATGAGCAATTTAGTGAATATTGGTGCGTCTTACAAGCCTAGCATTTCTCGTAAACCTCATCAATACATTAGTCGGGTTTTCTCCTGAAAGGGTTACGCCCGAGTCGCGTATAAAGCTGAAATTATTGCGGCCTTTTTTGCTGCAACTACGTGATTTTTCCGCTAGCCTTCACTTTTTTTTTCTCACTGGCTTAAAGTTATTAAAAACATTCTGAAAACATGAAGCCTTTCTTGGAAATGTCACTGCTTTCAATACGAGTAATTTTGTGGGTAAAAACATGGTGATATTACAACTTTTTTTCTGCAAGAAACTTGCAACAGTGGTCCGTAAAACAATGATAAGGCTATTTTCAGCACGCATGCGCTGAAGAAAAAAAAAGAAACTGGATCCTATACATCTAAGTTTGGCATTTGTTTTAAACACAGATGGCGCTGCAGGTCGCCCATTTCAAGTGACAATTGTTGTAAGGTGAAGCACTTTTATCTCTGGAAGGGATGGAAAGCTGCAGTACTTGAACTTGACATTTTTTTCTCACAGTACATTAAAAGTTTTGATAAAAGACACTATTTCTAGGTGAAATTGTACTTTTAAGGGTCTCCAATGCAGCAAGTTGCCAGTTCATTGTTAGTCTCTTATTATTTTGTGTTTCCAAAGCGATTCCTTAAACGTCCTTCACGCAACCGTTGGTCATATTTCATTCAGCAATGCCTTTGTTTCTTGATAGTAATGTTCCAAATGTCATCTTTTATCGTTGGGTTGTTCCAAATGTTTATGATAAATTGGTAAAACACGCAGTCAGTGTTATTCTCCAATTTCCTGCTGCAGCTCATTGTGTGATGCAATGCGTTTGAAATCACTGATTGTGCTCCAGGAGACGTGGTGTCTACTTTTATAAAATGATTACAAAACATATACTCGTGCTAATATTACTAGATAAATTGACAAAAGTCGTTTAAGTCTATCTCTCTCTGCAACGAGCAATTTTGGCTTTCAAATTGCCGGTTAATACGCCATTGTTTCAAAACTAGTATAATGACAAATAAACATTTTCTTGAGAAAAATACATTATTGCTACTTTTTTTTTCTTCAGATTTACCTACTTAACGTGTCATTAAACTGTTGAAAGAAGAAAAAAATTGAAATAGCATTTATTTTGTGATTCAACGTGGATTAATCGGGAAATGGTGCAAGCGTCCATTACTGACTTACTATACTTGTGGTTTTTAGGCTATGTGAACTTTTTCAATGTCCCTTTAATGATCATTTTTCATTACTCGACTGCTTATACATTGCATACGCCTGTTTTTTTGATATGCAATAAATTCCACGATTAAACTAGATAAAACACCATTAAAACGAGTTTTTATGCATGAAATTCAGCTATAAAAATGGGTTATAGCACGTACATGCATAATAGGCACCAATAGGATAATTAGAAATAAAAACTCCATTTATTCTCAGCTCGTTTTTATTACGAGGCATACAGTTAATAAACCCACCATTGTCTAACTAAAAAACGAATGACCAACGACAAAAAATGGACCTACAGGTGGTGGCGTTTGGATAAGCAAAACCCTCCCAGGACTGGCAGATATCAGGTTTACTAAATCTCAACACACAATATCTTGTTAGAAAAACTAAAAACAAGAACCTGACTTTGAACTGAATTCAAACATCCATAATACGATATATAGAAGGGATTTTGTTACGGAGATGTACAGTGGACAAATGTCTTACTTGATAAATGACCATCTCTCTACTGTCTCGTAACTTATTTTTTTTCCGAAATTGAGCACTTAGCAGAATTGCATGAAAAGAGGGAAGACATATATATATACATGTACAACCAGTAGCTATAGGATACCATCATCGATTGGCATTAAAATTACCATGTGCTTTCTTTTACATGTAGAATAATCCATTGTTTGATAATATTCTTATATCGTCTTATTTTAAAATGATACAGAAACAAATCAGCAGTGGAAATAAGTTGAGTTGCATTCCATACAAATGCATTTGGGGCAATAACACTCCAATGATTTTCCTCAAAAATATGTCTGTGTAAACCATAAGGCATGGATGAACAAACTAATTGAAATATTACAAATTCTGGGAATTTCTCTAGTAAGAATTACGCATAAAAAATTACATATATTATTTCCTTACAATCATCAATCTTACATGTTTATACCCGAAATGCTATAATCATGCATAAAAATAACTGAATAACCTAATTTATTATATTTTCTCGAAAAAAACAGTCTAGTTTTCCAAATAAAAGCAATGATATACGCCTAACAACAAATAAACTATATCCAACTTTCCAGTCAAAAACTTATGCAAAAATAAGTCTGGAGAATGAAAGTAATAAGATGGAATTACTTATCAGCTAAAGCAATCAGTATTAACACGAAATCAGTTATCAACGTACGCATCAGCACTAAGTAAGCTCTCAATGGCATTGATTTTACTCCTAATCTCAGAGACAAAAAATTGATGTTCTTCTGAACAAAAATAAATTGCCTATAAAAATGTACCTTTATTGATAAAAAATGAAAATGTACACGTAAACATTTTGACAAGCCTCAATTAATGTAAGTTTATGTTCTTTACATCAATTCCACTGCTATATACCTCATTGCTACTTACCTCTTTTAGTTTTTTCTTATAATTTTTTGGTTCAAAACAAACTGACCAGATGAAAATAGCTTTGATGGGACCTTAATTGCCTCATTTAAGATGTTTGTTGTCTACTACCTGAAACGCAAGCAACCAAAATTACATAATATGTCTGGCTAAAAACAGGTGGTGGTCAAAGGATACACAATGTGCATTAGTTAAAAAAACAAGGGGTTAAGCTCGAAATTACGTTAAATTATCTCGGCCTTTATCTATATTTACGCGTGTCAGTGAAATCTTTTTCATTTGTCAAACTGCTTGAGTCGAGCTTCTGAGAAATCTTATGGAAATTCAGCAACTAATGATACGGCTTACAAGTCTGTCCATGCCATTGAAAAAGCCTATGCTTGCACGAAAGAAGGCCTTACATCGTATTGAGATGCGTCTACAAGATTGTATTTAGGCCTTAGGAAATTTCCGAAAATAATTAAAGGGATGCGAGGCGCATTTCCCAGAAACTCTCCAAAAGAATGCAAAAATGATAACAATGAAGAAAAATGGTCGCTCATAAACAGTCTGCGAAAGAAGGTTTTTTGTCAACATTTTTCATGAAGGGATATAACGAGGAAAAAGGTCCAAAAAAGTCTGGGCTTCCTAAAAAAAACTTTCGAAAATCAATCAATGTAATTGACAAGAGAAGACGGGACAAAACCTAATCAATAAAGACAAAGACTAATGGCCGATGGCGCAGGTCATCGTTAACGTTATTCAAAGATTAAAACTGGTTTTCATATGGTTAATTTAAACGTCTAGCCACTTAACTTTATTAAGAGCTCGTTGAAATATGCACACAACTGTAAATGTCATAATGAACTAGTTTTTACTTAAATCAGAAATTAAAATGGTTTGAATGAATGATTTTCAGTGATTCAGTGCAAAGATAGCAGCGCAAAATGACCAGGTAAAACTTCTTAAATCGACCAATGATGAGCATTGCCACCTTTGGTGGGTAAATGCTTCCGGATTAATACATTGTATGTATACATACATATATATATATATATATATATATATATATATACACTGTGAGTCATAAAAAGTAGAACCCAATAAAAAATCACAACTTTGCGAAAAATGCTTCAATTTAAATGAAATTTGGCACTTACATAGAACAATAGTGTAGGAAAAAAATTAATTATAAAATTTGCTCAAAATATTCTCCAGTGGCCTTTACACAAGCCCGGAGTCTAACTCGCCATTCTTTGATTGACAAATCGAGTATACGCTTTAATTAGTCTAAAACTTTTTCTAGAGAACCCCCAAATTTTGTAGTCCACTGGATTCAAGTCCGGACTGTTTGGTGGCCAGTGGTTGGGTTCGATGAACTGTGGCGTTTCTCGTTGCAGCAGTTCAACTGTTTTTCGAGCACGCACCATCTTGTTCAAAAACTAAATAATCCGACATTTGTCGCATGTTCGGAATACGTTTTTTTATTCCTACACTATATATAGTTTTATATGTAATAAGTGCAAAATTTCATTTAAATCGAAGCATTTTTCACGAAGTTGTGATTATTTTTATTAAATTCTACTTTTTCATGACTCACAGTGTATATTTCCGAAAATGATTTCGTCCAGTTCAGCACAAGTTCCAATCTATGGAAGCAGAAGATACCTTATTTCCTCAAATACCAACTAACAGACTGACCTATAGAGCTACAATGACCCTTGTTTTCTACATCAACCACTTATTTTTCTAACGAAAATCCAGTTAACAAACCTGGTGTTGTGGAATAAAAACCTGCTTATGTTTATGTTTTTCCGACCAATTTCTCATTCTTTATTAATATCTAGGTCCTGCTTAGCATAATTTTCAAAACATATTCACGTATTTTTCTCATTAGTTAAAAACTTTGCCATTCAACTATAGGCCAAAGTCTAAACTTGTTTATCAAAACGGCCATATATATAGACTAGGATATGTTTATCTGTAAATGCTCATAACATTTTTATTTTCAAAATTTTTATCTCATATCTTGGCATTTTTTTCTTTTAAATTAAGGCGGCAAAATCTTTGTCTGGAAATCCAACACTCTCGTCAGACGAGCGTATTAATATTTATACAAATTGGATTATCGTTAACTAGTTAATGCTCATTATAATTGATATGCATTAAATATGCGCACGATATGTCTCATTCGTGAAGCTGAAATAAATCCGGAGAGAATTTATTATCATACGTTGTCTAAACATTACTATTACAACCGGGTGAACCGTGAATTTAGCGAGCAAATAACTCGTATAACACAGATTGTTTACACCGAATTATGCCGCATTTTCATAAATTATATACTAACGCTCAATATTTTTTGTTTTCAAAGAAACGATGTAGACTTAAGCCAGAAGTCACAATTTCTAACAAAATTCGCGAAAATGTTAACGAAATGTATAATTGCAACTTAATTAAGCTAGATTTTACAGCTTGATGCACTAAAAACAATTTTAGTAAATTTTACTAAAGTGTTTTCTACAATCACAACTTAATGTAGAGCACGCTCATTATTTTGTTTAAACAGGACAGTGTTTCTATTACATTATACCAGGTTATTTTGCATGATTGACCGATTCATGGTCAAAACAATCTTACTGGAAAACCCTGAAATTATCATTGGAACATCATTTGAGAAAACACTGCCAAACACCGCCTGAAAAATTCTTTCATCGATTATTGCGGAGCTACCCCTCACCGGGGTGTGCCAAAATCCGACCATTTAGTTCCACAACTGTTAGGTAATTAACACTCCTCTCGAGTCTGACAACGTACCAAAACATCCCTCAAAACACAACTTTCGCTTTTAACATTATAGCACAACCGAAAAATGTGGGTCACCACCGGAATCCCTATCCATTGTATAGAGTCATCACAAGGAGGAGGAGGAGGGTCAAGCAAAGCAACAAAAAATTAATAGAAAAGTGATGGCCCGAGATATGTATTGCCGCTCGTTTCCGCATGTAAGATGACGAGGGGGGAAAAAGCGTCCAATCATCAGCAGCTTGAGGATGGCGCCACCAGAGGCGCCTCACACCAACCGAAAATGGTATGGCCAGAGAGGGAAAGGGACAGAGTTGAAGAGCGAGAGAGGGAAAGTCCCCCTCGTAGACATAACGTTATATAACAGACGGGAGTGGTGTACTGGTGCAGTTGAGACTACTTTACCATAGTGTGGGACAGCACCGAGTTCAAGTGTTCGCTGCTGCTGACAGAGGCTCAGTGCTGCACGGAAGAGGCAAAGCACCACTAACACACTTTGAACGACGGAGTAGTGCGGAGTGCACGCATGCTACAAGCGCTCCCGATCGCTCAGGCTTCACCACTTAGTGAGCTCTTAGTGGGCGCGAAACTTTTGCTCTCGGACTAAATACGCTGGAATATTCTTTACCTCGGGATGACTGATGACATCTTGATCTCGCAAACCGTTCCGGAGCCGTGAGAATCCGTGCTGACATCAACTTTTTTTTGTTCTTTTGGCTAAGATAACCAGGAACAATTTTTTACCGGTGTTTTTGCTTTAAAAGCATTGTTTCTCGTCTACCAAAACCGCAGAACAAGCAGTAAATTGAGTTAGTATTTATACTACATTTAACCTTCCGCATAATCACTGTGTGCATACTTTTTTAAATATTTTAATCTTATGGACGGAAATTCGTTTATGTTGCGCCACACCATGATAAGTTTTGGAAAACACTCGAAAAACCTTTTCACTTTGGTTTTACTGGCATGCAGCCACCAAAAAAGCTGAAGGGTCAAGCTTCTGTCTCGCTCCAGTGTCCAGTGCCACGAATCTGACAGTGCGATGACCGAAAGCCATGCCGATTTGCATTCGTCTTCAATCCAGAGGCGGACAGTGTCCGGTCTAGTCCCAATTCCTGAACCCAAGCAGCCGTCCAGCATGCCGCGAAGGGACTGCTGTCCACCCGGTGACAGGTCCTCCTCGGATTCCCCCGCAGCGTCGGCGGTGGGTTCAGGACCGGGGTCACGGGGTCAGTCGTGCGAAAGTCGCCTATCGACATCGGAGTCAGGGGGTCAGGAGACCCTAGACGGACAGAGAGCGGAAACGTGCACGAAAGCCCGACCTTCCCCGCGTAGAACTCATCGGCAAGACTGGCAGGACTGGTCAAGAATGCAGCACTGGAGGCGGTGGTGCTGGAGAACGTGTGCCAAAACGAGCCTGCAGAACGCGAAAAAGCGTTGCGGAACGCCGTCCCTGCGGTTTTTGACGACGGCGATGGTCGTCCTGATCCTGGCCCACGTGTTCGCGGCCTCCACCGCGGCTTCGGACAATCGGAAATCCGCGAGGAATGGCAAAGGTGGCGCCAGGAGCGGCGGGGAGTTCAACCAGAGACCCAAGTGTCCGAATTGCATGAAACCGGCGGACGAACAGCAGAGACAAGCTGCGGATAACCTGCGTATCGAAGCTATCAAACTGCAGATCCTCAGCAAACTAGGCCTGAAGCACAAGCCCAACATCACCAAAAGCATCCCCAGGGAGATCGTGCTCGACACCCTGTGGAGGGCCGACGAAGGCATGGATTTGCTGAATCCCAGGATTCAGGGAAATCGACCCAAAGTCGATACGGGGGATGATTATTACGCGAGAACGTCTGAAATCATCACCTTCGCAGAACCAGGTAAGCTAAACAGGCGCTTTTCTCATGGCGTCCTCTGCCATCTTCTAACCATGTCAAAACCCGAACTTTAGAACACATGTCATTTAAAAATTCTACCTTTTTTACAGTAAATTTTATATTCTTGAACTTATCATTCTATCTTTGATTATGTATATATATATGGCAAATACTGCATTGTACAGAATTGCAACTACTGCAGATATTACCATGCAAAGAATTCCACCCCCTTACAAACCAACATTGGTGTAAACACATATCCTCACGGCAATAATATGCTATTAGCATACAAACCCAACCCTTTCCTAACCACACAGCATTCCAAGTTGTTCTAAAAACATTGAGTGGAACTGAAAATAGAATACATAACAGTACGAGTTTAGAATTCAAAGTTTATAAAGCTTGAACGGTGAAAACAGTGTGATGACACCGTCACACAGATTCACAATAAAAGTATTTGTAACTGAGATGACTACAGCTAACTAGCTGCATTATGGGAATTCGGCAGTAGTGGCGCCACCGACGGTTTTTGTACTTTGCTCATTTATGGCAATGTAGGTCATGAATGTCATGAATTTAAATAATAAACTTTCGATAAAAAATCCAGATTGTGTTCAACGAGAAATTGGTGGGAAAGTGGCTTACCTACAGCGGTGCAAATACATAAGTATATCCTATTTTCTTTCTTTCGTTACTCGCCGCCATTTTGGACGCCGAATATCAAATGTCTTAAATTAGGTTTTTTATCCAAAAGCGTAAATCCCAAGATTTATTTAAAAACTAGAGTTCCGTTAACTCGTATTATTTGGGTCATGGATATTATGAATATTAATCACGAGTTTTTGCACTTAAAAAATCTGTATTTGTTTGACACGATAGCAATTTAGAGACTTGTCATAATAAGCATGTTATCAATTTATTTTCTGTAAATTTCACAGGAAGCATAGGTAACAATAAGATAAATGTACTTGTTAAACAGACTTCACTATTTTAAAGTAGAAAACAGCGAAGTATTCTAAAATTCTCTTGCTTGATAGCGATATCTTTTAAAAATAAATTACAGTTTTTGTTGTGGTTTTATGTCTTGAAATAACATAGGATGGCATTGCAGTCTAGAAACACTAAGGCTTGTTTTAGAAATCTACACTTCTATTTCTTGCATTGATGATAGAAATTTGGTTCTTTTCTACAATAGAAATTCAGAACTGCCCTAATATGTCTTTCTTATTCAAGAAATGCATTATAGCTGTATATGTTTATGTTTCAGTTTTAATCTCGTGTGTTAATATTATTAATCCACTAGAATGACAAGTTTTTTTTAAAATGAGTAAAATAAACAAACCATTATAGATTACATAACCTCGATTATCATTTGGGTCAACACGATTGTAACATACCGTACATTTATGTGTACATGTACAACAAGTGTTTCTGCAAAACACTAATACAGAACATTTTTGAGATTCTGAAACTATAGCATATACATCTCGTTTCCTTATACCATTTTCATAATGGATCATAAATTTATTAAAAATTCCATCAATCGATAATTAATCAATACCGTAACTAACGTTCCCATTATTTTCTTAGTTTTCAAAATACAACCGTATCCTTGAGTTGAGCTTGAGTATTGAGAACATTAGGCAACGAAAATCAAATTAAAAAAAAAAGCGTTGAAATAAACAACGAGATTTTTGTATAATCACTGCTCCATGAATGTGGTTTAATATCGATTTAATAGCCCCCATTCGTATGCAGATTTTAATGATACACTTGTGTAAATGTTCGTGTTATTTCCCCCCCCCCCTCCCCCTTATACCTATTATTTTGATTTAATTTTAACCGTGTGTTTACGAGTACCGTGAGCGAAATGAGGTAATCCCACTGTCTATCAGGGCAGACAAAAGGGATTTTCCCTGAGCTGTTCTCCTGTTTATAAAACTGTTTTTAATGAAGAGGCATTGAACTGAATGCAAGCTGAGACAAAAACTGAATACCAAAAAGGAAATAAAAACAGCTGAGAGCCAGTTTATGTAAAGTTGGTCAACCAGTTAGGAAATACACTCAGAGCTGGGTTGTCCCTTTCTCCACTTTGTGGAATACACGATTTAAATAGGGCTTTATTAAAAAGAAAGAAACATTTTTTAATTGGCGATTACATAAATAGGTGATACGTGCAACCCTATGTAGTCAAGCAATTGCACTAAGCATAAATTAAGGGATACATATATTCTCGATATAAAGTATTTAATAGGTCGAACTTATTTTCAATCACTATAATCGTTAATTCAACTTAATTGCCGCAATCAAAGCATCATTCTACATATTGTTTCATGAAATTTTAAGCAAAAAAATTAATAAAGCCTTTTTTTTTCTATGAAAAATGATTTTCATGAAACTAAATGTTACTGTAAATAGGACATTAATAATGGGATTAAGGGGTCACATTTTTTTTGGTTTATAATTCGGTTATACTTTTTTGAATAATATTTGAATCAATGTTAACTACATTTTTCGAGCTAAAAAACCAACTCATTCCCATTGTTTTAAATCGAAATTCACCCTTGACGCACTTTCATTTTAACTTTCCGTTTTAATGGCAGTTAATAAACCATAAGGGGGCAATTAAATCAGTTAAGCAGCAAGACATTATTCTTGTCTCATGATTTCTAATGAATATTATTGCATTGCATTTCCTTTATTATGAACAGGCAAGCTACAAAAAATGTTTTTCTAGTTAGACAAATGTAATTTAACGAAGGCAAGAGAGATAACTATTATGTTTTAACAATAAAAAGAGCATCCTAAACAATTAAACTTTAATAAATGTGGTGATTAAGAACTCCGACTTTTGTTAGGGTAAAAAATGTGTTGACTACACCAAGCTAGTTTTATCGTTTTAATGGCCCCTTATCTGTAATCAACAATTTGTTAACATAAGAAAATAATCAACTTATTATTTTGACTTATTTCAAAATTAAACACTAAATTCTGCTCTTGCAACATTATAAATAAAACAATATAATAATATCTTAAATAATTCAAGGATGAAGCATTTACAAGTAAATTTCTTCTTAAATGGTAGAAATGTGATATCTTTTCACGATATTTTTCAAGTTGTGGCGATACGTAAGAACATACGGTCCAGACATGCCACTGTATGACGAGTTAATTTATTTCGATTCTTAAATTTCATACTTGAACTCTCAAAAGTTTAAATTAGACCTAAAACAATTTAATTAAGCTTCAGAGAAGAATCTTATTAATTTTTTCGTATCATATATATACGTATATTTTAGCTTTGAATGCACTTCGAAAGATAGCAATTCAGGATATACCATAAATATCTATAAAAAAGAGCATTAATACTTTTGCAAAAAAAAAAACAAAAAAAAAAAACATTTATCAATCACTAATCGGGTATACATCAAAATGGCAAATCCATGTACCAAATATGTTTAAAATATGCCGGTATGGATACGCCATCTCTTTTCTCTGTGCATATTCAATGACAGATGAAGCATCAGTCTAGCCACTCATTCGGATTTACCATCTGGTTTATTCTAACTGCATCTTCTATTAATGCTGTTAACCCCTTATGTAGCAATTCATCTGTAATTGTATACATTGTATCATTTTTTTTCTTGATTCAACGCCGTTTTAATCAACACTATTAATTCTAGAAAGTTTTTTTTTTTGGTGATGCTGGCTAAGAAGCTACTTTGCATGGACCTAATCGGTCTTGTAAATGTCTGTTTGCTGCCACTCATTATGCCCGATACACTATTTTATTCCTCATCCATAGTCTCAGATGATAAACAGTTTTGCAATTTAGTCTGACCTTTGATTAGTTGGAGTGCATTTAAAGCAGTTCAGACAATGACCGTGACATTTCGGCTTTAAGCGTCAAAAGTAGTCTAGCTGTGGCTGAAGAGCATAAGCAATCGTGTAAAGGAGTCCCACTTATGCTTGGCTCCACCATGTTTGAACTTCGTCAGCAGATATAGTGTATGTACACTGCGTATGTATTATAAATAAAATCTCGAATGCTTTATGCGGAAACTAGAGCATTTTGTAACAAAAACCCTGGCAAACCTACTTGTACCTACCAATTAAGCTGGACTGACTAATAGCAATCTAGTTAGTGCAAAGAAACTGACATAACTTGGTCATAAACTTATGCACCTAACGGTAAGCAACCAGTATTGTGGGCACAAGTGGCGCCCGTGACGCCATATATGTTTTGCCATATCATAAGTCGTTTAACGATCCTCTTAACTTAATTGCGAAATATTGAATAGCAAGACAGGGTCCGTATCAAAGTATGGCTGCAATCAATCAAAAACTGATACATTGTTTTATTTTGTAATGACATGTTTTGGATCTTTGTAAAAGTCGAAAATTGAACTAATTAAGTCTGTAATTCGAACAGCATCTGAACAAATTTCTATTAAAGATCCTACAACATTTCTTATTAAAACTATTTCTTTTTATTGAAACTCCTCGTCTGCAAAGTCAATTTGCATTACAGTGAGCGTCAGTTCTTATTCTTTGACTGTAACTAAGATTGTGACAACATTGAACATTTTTCCACATTTGTTTTATATCAAGAAACTCTTGTCAAATAATTAAGAGTTAAATTTTAAATGTAAAACATTATGTTTGTATTTAGTAAGTCCCATTATCAGAACAACAGCGTTTCCTTAATGAGTTTAAAGCTTTGTACATATATGATGCTTCAATACTAACTGTATCACGATGATCTATAATTAGAATCCACTAAGTAAAAGTGATGGCGTTCATTATTAATCCCAGCAAACCCCATTCTGCCAAGTCTACTAATCCTTAAATGGAATTATGGCAAAACCACTGAATTCCTATAGGCTGACTTCATAATGGCTGAGATTTAAGCGTTTATTTTTTATCCCCAATATCAATGCCTATATAGGCTATTTTTGAAAGTACAGTTACCTTATTTGCATGTGAAGCATTAGGCCAACAAACAATCAAATCAGTCCTTCTGTCTGTGGCCGAATTTCCTCGTCTGCATATTTCTATACAGTATTTTTAAGGATTAAAAAAACCTTGGTATTTTCTGACATCATGGGACTATATGTGGCGATGGAATGAGGATTCTGGGTTATCCCTGTAGTAAGTTTGGCGGTTTTTTGTTCGTTAAAAAATAAAATTACTCGTATATTTAGCTGTTGAGGAAATGGGTTAAAGACCTTCCGCTTACTGTCTAGCTATGGCATCGAATAACTACGGTCTCATATTTTAGGTGTTTAAAAATGAAGAAATGCCGTCAGCTGCCCAATTTTCCCTTTTTTTTAAATATGATTTTTTTTGCCATTAAAGCCACATGTTTTGTACAAGAACACGTGCACAACGTAATCTTTTCCCGATAACAACCAGCATTTTTAGGAAGAAAGGGATGACAACGACCCTCGCCCGACGAGTTTATCTTAATCGGCCGTTAGCCCACATTTTTTCCCAGAATTGTTTTAGGAAAAATGTTCGCAACTTTTTTTAAAAAACTGAAAAAGTCCTGTTTTGATTTGGGATAGTTGAGTTCTGCTGAAGTTTCCTCCAAAACGCTATGGCTTTCAGGGATCCATTACCTTCTTGAGTTTATATATTAAGACACACACACACATGTGGCTACAAACGTCTGATATTGATGATTAAAAATTATATGTCATGGCACATAAGCCAACTATACCGAATGCACGTGGGTCTGCAATGCTTGATGAAGAAGGGATGGATAACGTCATGCAAGAGTGCCTCTTACGCTTACATCTTGACTTTGCCAGAAGTCGATCCATATTTGTTGTAAATAATGGCTCGACTGACGGTGAACACAACTGGTTTTGTACGGACAGGCAAGCGGAAGCCAGCCAACTGTGAAATCTTATCTACTTCCCGGGATTCGTGGCCATGCCTCACGGATTCTCTACCCCCTTTTAACCCTTTATCTGGGATAGACAATGATCGGATGACACAAAATGCTCTTTATGAAATAGTCAAGGAACCCGTTCAAGTGAGCTACTTGGCTACTAAGTACACCATCTCCGTTTAAGTCAATCCATTAATATTCATTTGATACACGCTGTCACGAACATTCTGTATATTGCGCAAGTCCAGGATATTAAGATATACAGGGTGGGCGCTCCTGGCATGAATCACGCTCCATGGCGCCATTTAAATATTAATTTCTCCAGAAAACCAACCGCGTCCTGGGCGCCAGCTACTGATGCATAAATGAATATCTATTTTGATGGCGTCCCGTACAACACATTTCTTTTTCATTTGCAGTTAATATTCCAGGAACTGTCCGCCTACATCAGAATTATTTACAAAAACTCACTATGAGCAACGCTATATTCGATGCGTTCACCATGGACAGCATTACTTTGAAGTTTAGAAAAAGAAAAAAAAAATTGAACATGGTTAAAAATACCATTATTGATGATACACTGCGAAAAAGTTTGTGTTATTCCCTAAAAAAAAGCCAAGCGCCATCTATGAAGAATACTGTGCAATTTGAGGAAATAAAGGTATGCATTGATTCTCACTTTTGGGGGTACTTTGTAGACTTGAGTATCAACTTAAGTTTCAATGTTATAAACCAGTTAGAAAGTCTATTGTAACTGCAAAAAAGTAACAAATGATCTACAGTTGTTGTAATGTCGCTCCACCTAAGTTTTTCATTCGTTCCGGTCTGTAACACCTTTATTTCATGCGGTGAATTTGCCTTTGTCCGGCTTGACCGTGGAGACTGATCTTGACCAGTAAGGGGAAGCTAGGATTCCAACACACAAAAAATGCTTGAAACCTTTCTACACTTTTATGATTCTTCGTGAATATTAATACGTTTTATACCATAAAGTGGGAGGGGGTAGATAAAAAAACAGGGCTGGGGAAAATGGCATTTGTATGCGTAAAGCTGTATAAAAAACGGAGGGAAAATACAGGGTAGGGGGAAAAAACTGGGGCACGCATGAGGGGACAGTGGTCAAGTTGACATTTAAAAAACCACGCACTGGATACCTGCATATCACCGAATGCGTGTCAAAGTAAACGCTACAAACCCACTGACCAAAAATCGAAAATATATGTTGAATTCACTATAACAATGTGTAGAAATTAATTTTCTTACAAACCGAGGGTTTTTCTAGTATTTACAAATGCATTGATTCGAAGTAGTTCCTTGCCTTTGACCTACATTTCACATGCAGGGACCAGGGTACAACTTCAACATGATACCCATGCATGCGTATATAAACCAGAACATGTCACTTCAATTAAAGAGCATACAGCGCATGGGCATTTTTTGAAATTCATTGTGGAAAAACGAGTATATGCGACGAGTTATTGGACGTTTAAAAACCGGACTTGCGCCTTTCACAAAAAGATGGATCAGTGCAGACCGTGAGAATGGTAACATTATCCACGTGTCCAGTGTCCAGTATTTCGAAGTGTGGAAAAAATGATATTCTTCCACATTTTATACATAAAAATTACGTGAATGTTTCTACTGTTGGTGATACGACTTTAGTTTTTAAAACTACAAAAATTGACATGTGTTAAATTACAAACCATCATTCACGTGTTGTCTTATGTTGCGGTTAGATGGCGCCTCGACATAAAACTCTCCCCTCCCCCACCCCCTCCCCAATAGCTTACTCAAACGAACTTATTTGAGAAATAGTGGTTCAGTAACTTATGTTGGATATCACATACTCCCATTTTACTCATGAAAAAACATGTAAACTGAAAATGCCACAGTGCTTATCGCCCCTAAAACGTGACAAATTATTTCCGTTTTCTCAGAAAGTTATTAATCAAAAACAATTCATTTTGAACATCATTCATGACAACATCCTTATCAGCCCCCAAAACACTTTTGTTGGTTATGTGGCCTATAGCACTGTAAGTCAAGCCATCCTCTTCTACACCCTCATTTTTTTCCCAATTTTACTCAGGGGAAAAACAATTTTCAGAATCTGAAGAATGCAGAAAAGTTCTTTTCAAAGGTTAAAGTTCAACGAGTTATCGAGTGAAGAACTACACGATACACTTCAAATACATTGCTCATTAGGAAAAGGAATGTCCATGAGGAGCAAAAAAAAGGTGGACTTTTTTAAAGGCACTTAACTGTATGTACGTTGGTCCTGTAGGCTTACTCATAATATACGAGTATGTTGTATACTTGTCCATTTTGGTTGATTAAACCCGAAATGGTTCACAGTGAATGGAAAGAGGGCTGGGACAAGGCATCCACAAAAACCTCTTAAAATTCTTAAATTATGACAAACATTGTGCTCTACAATATAGTGTGTTTGAAACACTTGTACGCTCGTATTCCTCTCTATAAGCAACTTAAGTGATTATATTGGTAGCATTTACAAACATAAGTTTTCAACAAAACAGATTTACAAGAGTTTCACATTTTCGGACGCAAATTTGAGAATTTTTGCATTTTCATAGTTCATTTAAATTAACCGGTCTTCACGTGCATTGTTTTAATAAACTACTCGTGGACATCTATACATGATGTGATCATGTGCTATTAATAATGTTATATTCGTGACATAAAGCATATGATTTGCCCAAACATAATCATGGTGTAACCACGTCTCAATTCCATATGTGTAATAATGAATGACAATTTAATTGCATGCACATGCCCAGTATGTCTGATCTTGAGTTTATACCGCCCATAGATAATATGAATATGCTTTAACATGTCTTACTGCCAAAGAGCCATTAAAAATGAAGTCAAAATTTTCTCATAACAGAAGCTGAATTTTATTGATTTGCAACATTTTTCTTTATTTATGAGCTGAACTTACGAGGAACTTCCTTTTTTGTATACGATCGTAAAATTACTGTATATAGAACTGGATAAATAATATCATCTATGTTTCAATGAAATATTCGTGGTTAAATCTTTTTATCGTAGGCAGATATTAATCATTTCTGACATAAATTTAAATATGATAGCTATGCACAATTTAAAACGTTATTCGTCAATGTCATCTTTGATTATGAATTGGGGAGTTTTATTTACTGGTATTTTTGCTTTATCCTCAACAGATAAGAAAAAATATCATAAAAACATCCAGTAGTAAAATACGCTAGCATTTTTGCTTTTTTCAAGCGACAAATTTAGTTTAAAAAAGCGCCTACAAAGTAGTTGATACGATTCTTAGGCTGTAGATAACACGCATATAAACGTATTTAATTTATTAACACGGAAGTTTTCTCTTTAACTGTATACGATGTCTATAACAGCCAATGGTAGAACAATATATTGTATGCAATTTCATCACAATTTTATTTTTTAAGTTTCTGAACTTGTTTAAAAAAAGTAAATGCCACAAACATGTATATTTAGTGCATTTGCGTTTTTTATTAATCTGCAATACCATTAATAAAAAACCTGCTCTAATTTGTGGCCCATATTTCGGAAGAAAAACATTCCAATGTCAATACGTGAAGTGGTCACTATTGGCATGACACTGGCCAGGTCATTGAACTTGCGTAAGGGGCAGCTCAGTGAATAAGCGTTTCGCCACTGGGTCAGTAACATCGACACCTGCTCAAACTGACCCCTCGATGGCCGCAAAAGGGACAAACAGATCAGGCAATACCATTACCACGCCATCACTGACCCTAACTACAAATATTAAATATTGCATAAAGAGCATGAGGGGGATCGACAGGAGTATGGAAAGGGGATGAGGGATGAGGGGAATGAAGGGAATCTACGAAATTTTCTCATCATTATGAATGGAATTAAACCCTTGGGTTAAATGTCACGAAGTAGATTTGGCACTATAGCTGAGGTTTTATTCCCTTTCAATTGCACTGAAGGTTCAATTACCCCCTCCGGCTTATTGAACATCACAGAAGGGAAAAAAATAAAAAAATTAACACAATTATAAAAGGTTGTAAAATCTTTCAGTTAACTAGTGGCTTGAGAACACTGTGGTCAGCATGTAAGATGACCGCTTAATTTAACGATACGGAATTTAGGAGGAAAAACATTACATAACAAACCATTTGAAAAATGAGTTGGATGCTGACCTTTCTTGGCAGTGACCTACTGAACCAGTTTACAGGCCTTACTAAGCATTCCAAACAATGCAGCTCCAACATATAGAACATTTCCTGATATCAAGTAACACAACTGAATTTCACTTTGATTCAAGATTGTCCATTAAAAATCATCAACAAATGATTTCTGACAAAGTGGAGTTGGTAATCTGTCGATAATACTGCATAGTTCAACTCGTTGTTCATGAACATTAAAACTATGGTATTTCCACTACAAAAAAAAATTTGAGACGGTGGGAAACAGAGCAGCACACAATAATCACCCTCCTTCCACGATGTTCCAAGAACGTGAAGCTTACAGATTCATGACCGCAGCGATCATTTTTGACAGTGGTTATCTTAATTAAGCTATCACGAACAAGGATGCATATTCGTTATCGTTTTCAGTTTCTCCGAATAACGTATCCCTCTTGTCCATGAATGATGACATCGACCATCCTTGGGCGTGGGCATGCACTGTTACACCAGGCGACTTTGGTGAGTGGCGCAGTTTAGTTAGCTGGAGAGCGCCATGAGATTTCTGTCACGGTCACGCAACGCATATCGCCGAATAAAGGTAGGCCATCGTAGGCTTGCAGCTCTTAAATTATGAGTCACCGGATCCGAATGACGTCGCTTCTGGATTGGTGATAAATTGCTGGACGCCGCATCACCACATGTCGCCACCATGATTGATGGTGAGATGCGCTCCATGTGTTTCTCCGCGGTTTACGAATTAATTAAGCCGTTTTTAATTCATGTTCGAGGAACGATATGGGCACTCGCATGGCGGCTCCACCTCTTCCTCATCATATCGCACAAAAGCCAGAATGGCCGATGGTGCATCAGAAGTTGCAACGTAATGCAGAGGAACACCATTTCTGACATGCATTTCTCCAAAAATCACTTATCTCTCAAATGCACTCTTTATTGTCTATTATCGACAATCGATTTATGAAAACTGCACGAGCAACTCCTGCAAAGCGAGCTTTTTTTGTAATGCCAAGGCCCCACTCGGTCCATGCTACATTAGGCTGGATAGTGGTTGGCCTTACACAATTACGGCACCCAAATTCGTGCTGGGGAGGAGGTGGTGGTGCCTTAAATTTTCAAGAAAACATGCATGGAGCACAGTGTACAGTGTAGCAATGGCAGTAGTGGTCATTCGTCTCAACCACACAATTGAATGCAAAGCAAAGCAAATCGCACCCTTTCATCAGAACGATTATCATCGAACAAAAAAAGAAAACACTTTGCAAATCCGAGAAAGCAATGGTGTCAACGCAGATATTAATGATAGAATACCTGTCGTGTCCAGTGAGACCCCGTTTCCATTGCATTGGCCCGGTTTGCCTCGGCCACCTGCTTTGGTTGTTTGTATGTTGGCCACTGCCGGTCACTCTTTCAATGGTGTCCTCAATAGCCCCTGTGGAGTTTCTTAGTCGAGGGGCATATATGTCGTGGCCGCCCCTCGCCCGCGTTGTCCACCCAGGTGTCCCGGGGTGGCTTAACCCGTTAAGACCAGCTCCACACGCGCAACCCACTTCATTAAATTCACTTTGAAAATGGGCAACGCGCCGATTAAATGACTGAGTGTGCCCGCCTTTTGTGTCAAAGCCGATTTGTTTGGCAATATATTGATAAGTGAATTGGACGAGGGACCAAAAAAAAGGGTTCTTTCACGGCCCGTGCACTGTTGCACGGTCAATTGACATTGTAAACCCTGTATTATCCATTGATGGAAAAAAGTGGGGTTAATAACAACGCTGAAACCCGTTCGTGTTGCAGCACAGTCCACGACATTGCCCCTGACTGGTCCACTCGACAATGTTTGGTCCAACAACAAGCACAATTCAGTATTATTAACATATAGGAAAATCCTGGAATGAAACCACGATATGAATGTAAAAAATGATGACTTTTAGTACTGTCATGAAGACCACCTTAATCACCCCTTTAATCAACCCTTTCATCATCTGAACATGAAGTCTGTCATTATTTTTCATGTCTCGAAAAATAAAGATTGCAGAATGAGCATTATGTCACGAAAATCTCTCAACGTGATTTTTTATACTTTTTTTGTCTGGTTTGCCACACATGCACGTTTTACAAATAAAATGTAACTGGGCTATTGTAGTCTGTTGAGAAGCAATTAAAGAGCATTGGTTTCCTTGTCGATGCACTTTGTTTAAGACAAATGTCTATTTTTATATGTCCAGAAAGTGAAAGTCGAAACAGAAAGGCCAAAAGGTGTAATTGAGCAATACTGCGTTGCAATTTTGGTCATGCCAGGCACAAAGAAAAATTTGATATTTAAAAACAAACAAATGCACGAGAGAGTTTTCATCAATAACGTTTTTAGAAACAAAACCTGAGTCATATCCAATGGCGCAATATCTTTAATTAACATTTAAACACATGAGACATATGTATATGGTTGGTCCATTTACTCGTGTAAACATATTAAGTTTCAAAATAACGGAACTTTACAAACGATACGCCTACTATTTGACAATGAAAGCTTATCTGAGAATAGAAGTTGAAATTTACAGAATATATTCCCATATATGATAAGTGTACTGCAATGCTATTTGCAATTCTGTTAAACAGGTCAAACTTGTGTATTTCTTTTACTGTGTAGACGATATTTTCCAAAACTATGCGAATCACACACATTTCAGAATCTCCATTTTTTTCGTTATGTGGATAAAACTGTCCAGAGCACCATCTATGGCACGCGAATCACAATTTGACCATCCTTTCATGCATTAATACTCGATTAGTCAACCAATGTTGCAAAGACCAATGTTTACAAACAAATCCCCGACTCGGAAAAGCCACAACCGCCTGCCATTGTTACAAGACGCCCCTTGATAATAAGTCAATTAGAAATAAAAGCCCTGTATAACTAAGATATGTCATAACAACGTTAGTGTAACGTACAATATTTACAGTAGTGCTTGAAATTGCGGTGTGTACTGTACTGTCCCCGCATGCAGTGCGGCATAGCGCCCTATAGCTTCGGGACAGTTCTACATTTTTTTAAATATTTTTTGTGATGCTTTTGTGAGTCTCCTTCCTCCACTACCAGACGGTATTGTGTGGCTCAACTAGGCTAACAACCCAATTTCTTCCGGCCTTGATAAAAAACGAATGGTGAGAGGGTAAGGTGGACTAAAGAAGAAAAAAAAAACCAACCCAAGACCAGTTAGCTGCCAAAAAAAATGGGCTTTTTTCATTTGTCCCGTTCATCAGGAGGGAGAGCACCTCACCTGCTCTTAATTGAAGTCCTCCTCAGCAGCAGCAGCACCAAATTTCCCCCTCATGATCATTATTATGACCACTGGTGCACACCCTGACCAGCTGAGGGCACTTTCATTGTACATGGAACAGCTGATTTCAGATGCTCTCGGAAAAACTAACCGAAAACTGACCTAATTAAACTGACGCGTTGAAATTGGATAAGTTGTTTGGGTTTATTAAGATTTTCTGAAGTTTGTTGGAGATTCTTATAGCTTTATCTGTAATTCTTGAACTGAGTTGCATTGACTATTCAATGTGAATTTCCTCATATCATTTTTTGCAAGTATTTCAGTGTGTCATGACTTTAGGAATCTACTTTGAAAGAAATCATGGCGAGAAAACAATAGAAATCTTGTGTGGACATACATTGTAAATCTACGCATGCGAAATCAAGAAAAAGCTTTCTGGCTAACTTTAAACATAACAAAAGTGTTCTTTAATTCATTTTCCCCAGAATATACAGTATTTACTACTTTCCAATATAAATCATACATTATGCAATATGGATTAGCCTTGATCAATGATATGGTTTTAAGTTTTTAGCTGAAAATGAAATTTGAGCTTCATTTATTCTTCTCCGTACATTTTCATGTATTACCATTTTTCGTTCAGTGGAAATGTACTGTACTTTTGTTACAGCAACATAATAGCTATAGGGTCTTACTCTTGAACTAATTTATTTTTCGTGCTGTTTCATCAGCGACAGACAGTGGAAGTCATTTTTATTACCAATAAAACACTAGGTAGCAATGCCTCATTCGGTTGGTGTAGACCAGTGTAGACGAATAAAGAGAGGAAAATAAACTAGTTAGTGTTTCCCCTGTTAACATTTTTTAAACAATGCGATGGCATGTTTAAACCATGAAACAAAAAGAGATAAAAGACGATCTCTCGCTGATTTCCAATTGCTCTAGTTGAAGATAGACTAGACAATCTCAACGACACGATATGGATATTATCAATCACAAAAGCAGAAAATATATTATTTTTGCCCAGTAATATAGACATGGTGCACCATTTCTTATGGCTTTTGTCTGTATACTCTGTCTAGCCACTCACATACTTGTACATAAGGCAGAGGGAGAAAAATCATAAAATCCTAGGAAAAAAAAGATAAGAAATTTTATTGTCTTAACTGTTCTGTCATTTTTTCATATACTAGTGGTCTCTTTCATCTCCTCCCCAATCCCCATTGAAAGCTACATGTATCTTGTTTAGACCCTTCCTTTTTTTTGTAATGGCATATCCAAGGGCCTGTATTGCCCACTTTAAGAATTAAGTTTATCTCATTTTCTACAAAAAAGCTTCAATATTTTATCCAAACGTACTAAATTAAAACACACACTGGTGAATTACAGTTTCTTTGGGTTCCAAAAAAAAGTACTGTTATTCCATGGATTTATGAAATTCAAGCCACTGTCTTTTGTTAGCTTTCGTTGCCATTTTACTAAGGTCTTCTTCCTGCCCAACAAAGAGAGTGCATTTCGTCTAAAGTTTTCCTAGCTATAATAATTCATACCCGATTTCACACTCACTCTATTAGCTTGTTTTATGTAGCAAAGATTGCCATCTTTGAAAGAAAAAAAGCTTGATGCGTGAACGCTTTGGATTGTTTAAGCTCCTTAAAACGTACAGCCTTCGCCCTGAAAGCTAGGACCACTGCCAAAAAATGCATCAGAAAATATGGTTCCGCTTTATTACATAAGCCATAAACGGCATGACGAAAATCAAACTAAATGCTCTTTATATAGGGCGACATCAGCCAACAACCGGGTTATAGTTAGACCTTGGACTAGTTCAAAGTTAAAGTTCAATTCAAATTGGTTAACAAAGAAACTTCCTTCTTATGCTATTCCAAGATAATTATAAGGTTATTCTGCCTATCTTGCACGTATTCGACTAATTATAAAGAAACTAATAGTGTATCACAAGAAGCTGTCTCATTCTTGTGAAATGTCCACAAAATCTTTGTCCTTTGAATGAAATGCTATAGCGAAGTTATTGTCATGCAAGTTTTGATGATTTTACTGCTTTTTTTTTTTTTTTTTAACTAAAACAACTTTGTTTCCATGTTTTATGAAAAGGGTTTTATTTGCTATTTTTCATGTTTTAGAAGAAATAAGCTTGTCGTAAACATTTCGTAGATTACAAAAATGAATGGAAATTCCTCCGAGCCCTGCTGAGCACAAGTGACGAGACCAGTAATACAAGTTAACCAATGCAAATTGCTGGCTGACGATACATGCCAAAGAGTGCTTTTGCGGCTTAACAGCCCTCTTAACCTGTCCAACCAGCCATAGCAGTTATTTGTGCTCTAGTGTTGATGAGTTGTGACACGCACCCACCGAGTGCTGGGGTAACTTTGTCATCGTTGGCAAAACGTGCCTTACTTTTTAGGGGTGCATGCTAACTTCCTGACCGTTTTTTTATGATAATTTTTGTGTGAGGGGTGAGGAGGGGATATGGTTCCAAAAAAAGGCATAGCGAGTTTATTTAAGCACTTTCCTTCTCTCCTGATAAATTCACACAACCTTGAGTCCGTAAACCAGGAACAGCTGGTAGTGCAGGTTAGTGCTCCCTAACGGTTTTGCCTTACAAATATGCTTTTTTGCTGAACCCATCAGTCAAGTAGGACCGAAGAAAAGCGCGAAAAAAATCCTAAAAAAACTCGTAAAACATATTATAAAATATTACGCAATGTTACTTACTGGGGGAAGCAAAAAAAAAAAAAAACTAGTGCAAAAAAGCCCAACAAGTTAATGAATTCAGAACCAGGGCAGTGTTTCAAAGAGTCTAGGCCACAGGGAAGATGTGCTTGATGCTTACGTGCAACATGCTTATTTTACACCACACAAAAAAAGCACTTCTAGACTGATGTGTAAAAAATGCTGGTAGAATTTTGTGAAAGCACCATTCATGTGATATATACAGCACCAGGTTGTTTCTATGTTTCTTTATCTAACTGTTCTCGTTAAATATTGCATTCGAACTTACTATTATTATACTACATATCATGCATTTACGAATAAGTTAATCAAACTGAGAACGAATAATAAATGAACCCAAGTAAGGTCTGGGCCAAATCGTGGCTAAAATAATTAATCATAATTCCGAGTGCCTATGTGAGATGCACGAGTGTTCATGAAAATAAACCAGGAAACATACTGTAGAAAATAATGACATGCTTGCTGACAAATAATTTTCTCAGCAACTGCTTATATCTTAAATCGTTGCCACTATAATTAATGTATGAAATGATTCTCTAATGTAGGCAGGCTATGCAATGCTTTTGACATTTACATGAGCTATTAAATTAATTTCAACCTCCAAATATGCTTAACGAAAGTTTGCAATTAACCAGTATACTACATCTAATAGACCCTTTAAAATGAATGCATAAACTTTTTACTATGCTTTCATTTTTTATATATAAAAAAAAACGAAATGTATACAGTTTGTTACACTTCGCAATAAAGGGTGGTTTGTTTTTACGATGCTGCCACGTATCAAAAAATAATTTTTAAAAAGTAATACATTTAAAAAAAAAAGAAATTACAACTCATGTATCTCATACAGATGCAAGCTATACATACTGTAGTTTATATATAGCACAATAATTATACGTTACTGGATATCCTTACATACAAAGTAGCACAGACCTTGATGTAAAACATGCATGGAAAATTGGCCACTTAATATGCATGGCGACAGTAATTATCGCAAAAAAACTAGGCCATTAGAAGTTTTTAAAAACAAATAAAACATTAGCTCCGGTGGTATTACAACGCGAATACGTGCAATTTATGCATAGTATATCAAAAATCTTGAATTCGTTGGTTTATTCTCGAAGACGTTTGAAGGTCCTGGCTAACAATCAGCCTTGTCAAAATTGTTTACGAAATAAGCCTACTCAACAAATTAAAACTTATTACAATACCATTGGCCTAGATCACTGACATGTGGTGTGAATATATCATATTGCATTAATTTAATGTTGTTTCGATACATTACTCGTGTCCAAAATGGCCGTTGTGGAGCATTATTCCCAGTTAAAATCTATCCAAAATGTATAACTTGTATAACTTTGTATAACGAGCCATATCGGCGCTTAGGAAACGAAATGGCCGTCGCCAATGGGATCTTGCTTCCTTGTGATGAGGCACATCATAATATAAAAATGTGTTGAAAAATTTAGTTTTGATTATTGATATCTTGATGTTTGATGCAATGAAGTGGTTTCGGTTAGTAATTGAATAGCAACCTTCAAACCGGCTCCATTAATATCTGATTACCTGATCAGGAAGTGAAAATTCGGACCGCATTCCTTATCTATTAGCCTTGGACCACTAACACCGCAAAATGGTAAAATTGCGTGCAATGATACTATTTCAATTGCGTGCAATGACTTCGAGCCCAATTAAAGCTGCTTCGTAGTGATACTGGCAGTTTTTATTAAAACCCTTTACTGGTTTGGCTGAGGGCCATTCAAAAAGCAGTTTTGTCATGGATTACAATTGTGTAAATGAATCCTACCAAAGGATTGAAAACTCTTTTTACTCTCCCCTATATGTTTCCCAGAATTTTCAAGGTATGCTTATTGTTTAATTGATACTTTAAAAGTGTTTTACGTATCCTGTTTCACGTTCATTTCTAGAAAGCCGAACAATTAATGGCCGGAAAAAAAAAGATTTCCACCACAACCGCTTCTAGTTTAAAAATGAACGATTTTCTTTACCATGATTATTGTAAACTAATAATTTAATCCTCAATTCAATTCGTAAATTTGAGCATTATAATAATTTTTAAAATGATATTTTTGTGGTGGTTTAGAACATGAAAACGCAATGAAAATGCTATCATTTTTTACGCTCTTAACATTGTTACAGTTGACCACAATCATCCATTTTACATTGCTGGTTCGCGTTTTATGACTGACCCAATTCACTTTTTCACTTTTCAAATATGCAATTTGAACTATCGTTAAGAAGCCGGACCGTTATCACATAACCCATTATAATGTCAGTTTACACTGTTCTTCGTTACTCTTGTTCGTAGATTAAAGTAGGTTTAATTTGACAATTACGACTCATTTCAGCTCGTTAAAACCTTTTTTAAACCAAAAATGAGGTTAACGAAGACCTGAGCAACTGGCCATAAAACCGCTAGCACAAATGAACCATTTACAAAGTTTACGATAAAAAAAAGTTCAAAAATTACTAGGGAAAATTAAGGCAGGCATTATAAGGTGAAAGTTAATTGGAAGTTTGGGGTAAAATATTTCGAGAATTTTCCAAATTTTAAACTCATAAAAAAACGTGGAATGGTTTTAGAGATGTTAGTTTCTACATATGTAAGGGGAATGCGACGAAACACAGACTATAAATAACATATATGATAGAAGACAAGTTTTCATAAACACCAAAATTCCACAAAAATATCTTAAAACTTCATGCAACATTCCCAGCGTTTTTAGTTTTGTTTGATGGGATGCCAACTAATTTTCCGAGAGATTTACAGCTACATGTATAAGTCTCTCTAATATAAAATAAACACTAACTCAAATTTTTTGTTGAAAATCTGATTAACTGATAAAAGCTGAATGCTGCACCGTACAGAAATTGCAGCACCTCTTTAGGGGGAATATGCAAGGAACCTAAATAGTTACTTTAGTGTTGAAATGCATATGCAAGATGCATTGCAAATATTGGATAAAACTCGTTTTGAAAGTTATTCAATTATTTTCCAATGCAAGAACTTATTAAATGCATTATCAGAATCGCTCATCCTTTAAAAACTACACTTGTGAAAGATGACATTTTAATGTGTTCGAATTTTTACTATTCTTTTCGTGCTCCAAAAAAGCAATTTCTGTAGTATAACAATAAATAAAATAATGCTCATCAATCAAACGACAAGTAAATATCATAACTACAAAAATGGATAATTGCACATAAATTTTGCGCATGGTATAATTTTCGTGAGACCAAAGGAAATTGGTTCTTAAATCCCCGCTAAACAACGATGACGGGGTTCCGTTCTGGCCCAGAAAATTCGAGTTTTAGGTCATAAAACAAAAATAACCGTTTTTCAACTAGGGTTCTTAAACTACACCCTTGGCATTGGCAATGAAGAGTGAATTGGGTCAATACCCCAAAAAAATGCGTCGTGAAGGTTAACCGAAAATATGTAAAGAATTGACATTGTATTCCCCGAAAAAATAGTGGAAAAATGGGTTTTGGGGCAAAAATGTCCTCCTGGGGACTTTTTTTTGTTGCTTACTCAAGGACACAGAGGGGTAAACTTTCTACCCTAGTTTTTTTTTTTTTTTTCAATTTGTTGCAAATGACGAGTTCTGACCACTGGCTATATTGTCCGCCCTAATAAGGCTTCTGGTCCAACAAGAATGTTCCCTTCAAACACAATTGAGTAATAGACTTACAATTGACCTTATTTTTACATTCTGTACTAATGGATACTAAATAACTAAAAAAGACAAGAACGTCATTACGTCAAGAGTAGTTCAGCAAGTTGGCAATAGGTAACACAGTTTAAGAAACATGTGTTACATTTTATTATAAATTATAGAATAGTTTTGATCATAAACTTGTGATCATGGTAACCACCTATTAGATAATAAAGCACATGTTGGCATTATTACATTATTCAGTATTACAGTTATACCTACAAAATCTGCAATGCTGGTCATCTCTTCAGTGAGCCCTTCAAACCATTGTCCAGACTCCAGACCATGGCCTCCTAACCTTCAGCATACGTGTCACCAAGTAGAGCAGGGTCATGTAGCTTGCTTCGTATTTCAATAATGGACCCTTTTCTGCACCGTTATTGTGCAGGAAGCATTTGTAAAGGCTCGACTATGGGTCAGTGGTCCAGTTGCACCCTTCAAAATGTGACTGCGAGGTCCCACCCAAATGATTACTTGCGTCACAACACTTCACCGTTACGTCGCATTGACCAAATGCAGTTTGGACAGGTTAACTACAGGTGGCCAGCACCACCAACAATGGCCGGCCATTGTCCGGTAATAAGCTTATGCGCGGCTCCATCCCACGTGCGTGGATAGTATTTAAAGACCAAGAGGTCAACATGGTGGCGTGGCCCCTCAATGGCCTTGTGTTGGCCACATTCATATGTTGTTTACAAGGCCACGAACAGGAATTAAATATCGTTCAAGGCGAGAATTATGCAAAAAAAAAGTAGTGGCCGTAGCTTCTATGCATCCTATGAAGCAGCTTGCATATACAATGAGCCAGTGGCCTGTTGGTGTTATTTCCATAGGGGAGCACAGGGACAGCCTGCCTATGAGTGGCGTAGACCATTACTCATAATCATATGGAAATAAACGATTTATTAACGGGTTATCAAAGGTTGATAACCAGTGATGGCCTGCAAGGCACATTTTTTTTGTGTTAACATGTTTAATCATAATCGTAGTTTTCAGATTTACTGTTTAACAGAATTACGTATTCCATAATTTTAACATAAGGATTTTCGTTATTTCACCTTATTTTGTATTATATGACTGCATGCAGAAACCTTTTTCAACAAGTCGAGTTTGGCTAAACTACAGCAAATTTTTCATTGAAATGAGCTATAAGAATCAATGACAGATTGTATTTCCATAAAAATCCAACGTCAAAATAACGAACAATTAAAGTATTACATCCTCCGAAATTTATGAGAGCAATGACTGCAATACTAACAATCAAGAGAAACAACACTAAAAATTTTGATATTACGAAAGAAAAGCAGAAAATTTAAATTACTTCTCTGTAAACTTTGTATCCCCAAAGATCCTATTTTGTACATATTTATTTCAATTTTAACAAGGTTGCATGGAGAAATTCATTACTGACATCTCAATTGCGTACTCCATCAGGATTTGAATCTTGAACATCGTATACTAGTATATTATCACACAAGAAAAGTGTTAATGGAACTGGGCTGCAACGGTAAAGTACGCGTAAAAGGTCAATAACCCAAATGCGATATAATGCAACTGTTGTTAGCAGCAGTCTTCAATTTCCACAAGCCACAATACAGCACGATACAGGCCTATTAATCCGATAATCAGGGCGGTAAAACGACAGGAAAAGTTAATTTTTGGGCCATTATTACCATAATTGTCACTCTCAATGGGATGCTCCATCACCATTACCGTCGGTAACATCATTGCTATCTCGCATCAGCCATTACAGAGATCTTCCGATGGCGAAAAATCACTAAAAATTTATGTGTAAGAAGCAGAAAAGCACTTGCCTTGATTTGATTTGGTGCAGGGGTTGCAGCATCCTGTGCCCATTAGCTACCCAGTCTTAATGTTTTCTAAACTCTGTCCTTTCATTGATGCATGTGTTAGTATTGCCTTCTTGGTGGTGCATGGAACAGGGTTCAAATCCCTCAATATTCAATTTGGCATCTGAAATAAAGTTGAATGTCAGACGTGTGTGGCACAACTATGAAATTGAGATTCTATAATGCATATTCAATCAATGGCTTGTATGAGCCATCTGCAATCTAACCTCAAACATAAATCACACGTGTATGTATGATGAAGCTGAAGTTCATTTGGATATCTATGTGTTGGTTAACCATACTACTATATGTTCATTGTAGTGTGTGTGGTACCTTTAAATGTGATCTGTCCATACAAATATGAATGTTTTCTCTGTTTATGTCATTTGGAATTCATATGCTAAGCGACATGACAATATACAATCTACTACCTTGGGTGGATACGTTGCAATGGGACAGTAGTACAGTGACACTTGTCAGAGAGTGCTTTACTAAAAGCGCCAATGCAGCCAGTGCGTTTTTGTCGTTAGTGCGGGTCAAAAGCCATGAGCTATGGCGGTAACATTGGCACCGGTAAGAAAGAAAGGGTTAAAAGTATGGATTTTTGCACGGTTTGACACTGAGTGTCGTTGAAGGGGGGCGAAGAGCGGCCAGTAGATCTTGCCATTTAAGATTCCTGGACACCCGGAGGCCATTCCCCTCGTTATTCAAATGAGATGGGGAGGGTACTCAAAGGGCTCAATTTTTCTTCAGCCGGTAGGGCTGTGACAGTTTAAGACCAGCGGGGGTCTTTTTGTTCGCCTCCGGCAACCTTTTGCACTTTTCCTACAAGTATTTTTATTGAGAAAAAACTGCATCGAGCCTTCCACGTTCGTTCCTTTCACCTGAAGGGGTTGGTCCTCCTCGAGGTGCTTTAATGGGCCGACGACTACTGAAAATGCCCGTTTTGGTAACTCTGCCAATTTGGGTCTGTCTCCCCCTTCAGTCCTCCATCAATGGCAGGACATTAACAGCGATGAAAGAAGTGCCAAAAAAATGGTTCCCATAATGCCACTCTTTGGTACCCTGGATGCTCACTCAGGGCCTATCGTGTGGCGCTCTTCGTTCTATCAGATTTGATGAATCACATTTCCATATAGCTGCTGCACACCGCTTAAAATGCGTGAATTATGTCAGCATATGCATACAGGTGGTGGCGGCCGTGTGCGGGTAAAGAATGGAAAATCCTACAAAAATCAACGTGAAAGGGCTTTTTGGGATTGTCTGATTTTTTTTTCTGAATTTCCAATCATATCAAATGGGCATGGCGCCTACGTGAGGGCTGGGCACGGGGAGAAGCTTTTTTTAAAATATGATCAATGAAAATGTACCATGTTATAAACTGCCTCTACAGTATGTCCCCAGCTTATCTTGTACAGTCGCGGTCAGTTTGGGTCATTTAACAGCATGCAAGAACTAAAAACTGACAATTTCATTGAGTGCTTTGTGCTATTTTTACATAATAAAGAAACACTAGTATATAAGAAACGGCATTTTTACCACGTCCATATGGAATCAAATTGCCCAAAAGAGGAAATTTAAAGAAAAAGGATCATTAATGCCACTGCTAAACCAGCTTTTCTCGATAATATAATAGGAAAAAACCGAACCAAACAAAACAAAACAAAAAAAAACGAAACCCTACAAAAACGTTGTCTTTGGAATTTTCAAGACAATTTTTTATCAAAACATTTTTTTTTTTCATATAAATGCACGTGCATTTCATGGTGGTATATTGGACAGTGTCCGCTTTTCGGAACGAGTTGAATGGACGCTGCCATGGTAATTTCGGAGCTGTCAACCCCTTGAATTCGAGCGAGTTTTTTTGTTGCTTTTACCCAACTGAATTGAATTGCCCGCTCCAATAATACTCGTTCACAAGATGAACCGTAAAGGCAAATGTTTTGAAACGAGAAGGGGTTAAACCTTGAAACGTGCTTTCAAATTGGCATGTAAACGATTCCAACTTACATTTCTATTATGCTTAACTCGCATCTTTTCATAGATGCCAATACTGCTCGCTGAAAAGAAGCTAAAAATACATTGAACCGATGACAGAAATTACCACCAAAATGTAATAAATTTGATATGACCACATTACATGCGTAACTGCTTTCCTACCATGCGTATACTATAGCCAGAAGAAGCAGGAAACGTATTGTACTGGTAACTTATATGGAGTAAATTAACACACAAGTGGTGTTAACAAACAACTCCTAAACCGATTCCAGTCATCATATCGTAATTAATTAATGGATATAATTAATTCTCCTAATCTTAATTATATACTATTAAGGTTAACACGTATTTAAATTATATTAGGGTTTGTCTTATAAGTTTTATTTCTATTTTTCGCTATCAAGAATTCTTAGCAGCATTCAAAACAACAACACTTAAGCTAAATTTAACCCACTTCTATAACACATTGAATTTATGGGTGTGTTTACATGTTTAGGTTGAATTTTAAACAGATTTCCTCTTAAAACGATTACTAGCTGATGCTCTTCATTGGAAATTAAAAAAAAATTAAAACTCAAATTTCTAAGAAAGCTGACGTGGAATGAGTACCAAGAATTTATTGCCAACCCTAATTTAATTTGTTTTGCGATGGTTCGTCTATAATTAGTCTTCCATTTATCACGTTTGACAGAATTCTGAATCAGCACTTTGTAACAACAAGATTAGATTCTTAACTACTTGCCACCCATACACAATTAGTTATTTGCTTCATTCAACGAATGACTAACACTACTTCATACGGGTGGATTTAATTAATTTGCACTTAATGATCTTGAAAAGAAAAAATAACCCCCAAATTTTGTCCGAACCCTTTCTCTTCTTAAAGAAATTCAATATATCGTCTGTTTACTATTTAAACATTGTTTACATTTCAAAAAACACATCTGGATATTTTGTTCATATTGAAGTACAATTTTGTTAATCCGGGTGTTTAATGACGCAGTTAGTTCTAGCTCAGCGATTGCGAAGTTAAGTATACAATACATAATGTAGTAGTTCTAAAAATGGATCGAATAAACCTTAATTATTGCCCAATGCATATACACCAATCTTACAATTACAGTAATCTTATTCCGGTTCAGCACTCCCTAGTGACGAATTAGCCTTTAGCATACCAGATTGATCTTTTTTGCTACAATATAGTACACACTAAAATTTACTTGAACACATTTTACAGAGCATGACTATAAATAGTTTTAGCAACGACTGCGTCTAGAGACAGCAAAGGTTTCATGATAAAAGTTAAACTAATGCAAAATTAGTTCTTGATATTTCCAATAGTTGTTTCTTAAGTTTCTGCAAGTTATCTTTTCATAATGTTTTTTTTCTATTTTCACCCTAGCCATAGCCTTAATATATTTTCTGTTTTCTGATTTCAGGCGGTCTGCTGAACGGCCAAACACTTCTGCAGTTCTCCAACCGCCATGACAACCCGCATGGTCTGCGTGTTAAGAGCGCCACCCTATGGGTGCAGTTGAAATTTCGGACTCAGCTGGCACGTCAGTTCCGCCACGTGTTCCACGAGCGCAAGATAACGCTCTACGTGTTCCGGGTGATCGGTGGCAGCACGGGAGGCAACGTCACCTCCGCGGTCACACTGGAGCTCATCACTTCCATCCGCATGTCCATCAAGCACGTGGGTTGGAAAAAATTTGACCTGCAGGAGACGGTGCAGAAATGGTTCGGAGGACCTTTGGGCCAGAGGCTGAGCCTTCTCATTGACTGCGCGGGTTGCGGATCTCTGGTACAGCCCATCTTCTTCGCCGAGGAGGCTGGTTCCAAGGACGCTAGGCGACACCTGGAGGCCGCCACCAGGGGTTACCGTCCCTTCCTGGCCATCGTGACGGAACCCGTTCCCGTGCACCGGGTCCGTCGCCGGGCCCTAGACTGCGACAGCCGCACCACCCAGTGCTGCAAGAAGTCGCTTTACATCAGTTTCAAGATGTTGCAGTGGGACGATTGGATTATCGCCCCCCAGGGCTACTACGCAAACTATTGCATGGGCGACTGCTCCAAGAGGGGCCGGACCCCCGACCAGTTTGCCAAGTTCCACACCCACGTGATCGAGGAGTACCGTAACCGTAATCCGTACGCCACTATCCAGCAGTGCTGCGCCCCCAGCAAGCTGGCTGCCATGTCGCTCATCTACTTCGATCAAGATCAAAACATCATCAAGACAGATCTGCCCAACATGATCGTCGATGAGTGCAGTTGTGCCTAACACCGCCATTTGCCAACAATTTTTTTTTTACAAAAAAAATCCAGTTTTCACCTTAAATACTAATTCCCTTTAGCTTCGCTGCGAGTTGCAGCCTTGGTATGGTCTGAGAGCGATCTCAAGCACAAGCTGGGTTCTTGGATGGAACCAAGTAACCACAGTGGCTTTACAACATTTTATCACAACGCTTTTTCTGTATTTTATTGAACTCTGCTTAAAAAAACGGATGGTGTTGCATATTATTTGCATCCCTGTAAATGAGATCGCGCTCATACTTAAGCTAAGGCTGTAGCAGGCAGCAGTGATAAGTGAGTTAACAATTCGTCAATCACTGTGATTTAGGCGAGGAAAAAGAAGATGGCTGTCAAAAGACTCGGATGCGGAAAAAAACCTCTGCACTTGTAAATTTTATTCGTTTTAATGATGAAGGGCAATTCGCAATTAAAGAGAAAAACTTAACTTATACGTGTAATTGAAAGTGAATGACTTTTTTTTATTTTCAAATGAAATGGCGAAGATATGGAAAGCTTGTGATTTTCGGGTTTGGTTTTCGTGTTGAAATCATGGACATGTTTTTCAAGTAAAACCGCCTTATAACGAGCCTCGTCACAATCGATCCAACTTACAATTGGATGGCTTTTCAATCCCCTTCCCTAATCCCTCAATTCCCCTATGATCAATGCAATGTGTTGAAGCGCCGTTATTACAGCGCCCTCTGTCGTTTTCTGTGATCCCTGTTTTTACATCGCATCCAAACTAAGTTTTATTGTAAAAACGCGCGATTAACGTTGCTAATGCGTAAACTGCTTGACTATTTTCAGGTTGCACCATCCTTAACTAAAGATTTAAATATTGTTTTTTTTTTATTTTGGAAAAAAAAAGTTTAAATATTTGAGTAAAATCAGTAGGTGAAAACATTCGGTTAGCATAGCAAATTCTGCCAATCTAATAACATGTCACGCATTTGAAATTAAACACATATGCAACATGGTGCAACCTGGCATTAGAAGGAAAAAAAAACCTAAATATTTCTCGGGGGCCAACTTTTGATTTGTGTAACTATACCTGTTTTATATATAAATCTGTTAACAGCGCTATGTTGAATTGAAAATTCAAAACATGTACAGAGTGATCATTCGAGAAGCTGTAACGAATTAGATAAAAATTAAAAAGTGCACATAACTCGTTCAGTTACGAGACAGTTGTGCCTTCTTGTCTACTAATGGCGCTCAAACTTTCTTCCTTTGTACTTTTTTGAATCTTTTAAATGGATCTCAAGCGCTATCTAATGGACATACGAGCTCCACAGCGCCATTACCCTCCCCTCAAATAGTTGTAAAGTGTATACAGCTCTTGAACTGTCACGGTAGGTGGCGCTTACGGGTTTTAATGTATACGTGCTCGTTTTCATTTAAACATTGTTAAAAATTGTATAGCTGAAAAGCAGCAAAACTATCCAGTTCATGGTGAAGTACCACCTACTGGGAAAAATCCTATATAGCTGGTCAAATCACGCCCCATAAAAGCATAAAACTTACTAGAAATCTCAACTCCTTATTTCAATTTAATCTCAGATTTAGTTATGCAGGATAATTCAATTCGTATCTGTACTTTGATGAGACTGGCAGTCTGATTAAATATTGAAAGCTTGTGATCACTTTTCTTTAATCAGAAATTTAGGTTAATTGTAATTTTTTGGCATATCTTGCTTTAAAAACTTAGATTCACTTGCGCAAATTTCTCAAAATTGTTTGGAAGAATAATTTCAAGTCCCATATGTAGAAAGTACGATTTAACAATGCAAATAAGTTAAACTAAATTAACACAACGGCAAAGAACAGATTTTATTCGATTCCCAGTCCATTCCGATGTTTTGAATGATAATCAGATAAAACTTATCCTGCTTTTTCGTAAAAATAAATCAAAATCATCCTTTCATTGCAAAAAAACCACCCCTGAGCTATTGGGAATTGTCATGCATTTTTCTTATTCTTCATTTTCCTTTCACAATGCTTCTTTTACATTAGTCATTCCTTACGTTTGTGACATTATTACGGAAGCACCCTGTACATTCAACTAGCACGCAAGTCCGTATGCATGCAAATCAGTTAAAACTAACTGCCCATTGGTCAAACTGAATCGGAATCAATGCTGTCACAAAGCTGCTTTAAGAAACGTCATGCTCTTTTCTTTTTCTCCACTTTTTTTTTCTTTTCTCAATAGTTGTTTTTCATTTTTTCCCTTCATTTCTCTGTCTCTTGGTCGTTTTTTATTCATTTCTTTGGTCACTTTCATATTGCACGCATATAGATGTTCCCCTTGGCCAAGCAGCCACCTTCTCGTTTGACACATGGGTCTTCGATGAATTATTACGTCCTGGTCGTCCACCAGGGTGTCCATTGTGCCGATGGACGTCACTGCTTTTGTGAGTGGCCAAGGCTCTTTTGAGAAAGTCCAAGACCATAGGCAGCAACAAAAGGCCGCACTGAAACTCAGACCCATTTCTCATGCTTTTGAAAGGCGTTACATAATCAAAAATAAGTACATGTACGCATCATGTACATTCGGGCTAAGGGCACATTCCCTTTTTATCAGTTTTTTTCCTCTCCTTTTTTGCTCTGTTTTTTAAGACTGGTTTTTTTATTCTGTGTAAACACTACAATGAGCCCCATGCCGTTGAATTCAGTGTTGCCCGGCCGGTTTCACCAGTTCTCCCGTAAGCCCCAGTCCTATAACACTTCCCCCACATTAACATAATATGGACAATTTTTTTTTTTTTGCATGGCTTGCCAATTATGCCGCTGGATTTTCCATACAGGAGGGTCCAACAGTTGGATTCACTGAGCCAATACCTATTGAACTCAGAAACGAGTCTCTCCTTGTCAAGATGGTCATATTTTACAGATATTTCGCCTTCCTCGTGTCCACTACTTTATTCACGTTTTTTTACCTACAGAAACGTTTCCTATGCTAATGCACGTTTAAATGAATTGTGATGTCACAACGCCTGCGGAAGTGGAAGCACGACATAACTTTTCAGAGTTTTCAGATTTGCTTTTGACACTTAGACAGTATCGATTTATTAAAAAAAAAATATTCCGTGGATCCTTGAATGTTAGCCATAGAACCAATTATCTTGTCTGTTGTAGCTTATAGTTAAAGTAAAAATCTGATTTTTCATCCCTCATCATCCGATTGCTCCTCCACATCTATGCCCGTGTTTTTCATGTGTTCAAATTCAAAACACATTGTTTGTCGCCCTGAAAACTTGATCTATACATACCATATACAGACACAGTAAACAGTTCACTTAAACTTTTGAATTCATCGATGAATATTAACTGTATAAGTTAAAATGTGTTACTTTTGGCAGAAAAGACAACAGATTTTCAAAACTCAAGTTTCAAATTACAGGATTAGCATGTGATTTAGCAACGCAGTCATTTTCGTTGTTGTTCTCGTTGTTGTTGTTCTTGTAGTTTTAATATTGTCTCGGACATTTCAAGCTCTCCTTACAATCTCTTGTTTTCTCTATCATAATTCACTGTCTCTTTCCCTATTATACAAATAACCATTTGTTCTCCGCCATTTTTATTTCCAACACAACGTTCACAAATGGGGCGAGAATATGCTAAATCGGCTCAACCCAGCATTGCCATTGTAATTATAGCCTATGAAAACATTACACAATTCCTTTGACTATTGGATGTCGCGGATTTTGCCACTGAATGTATGTCATCGTGATTAATACTTGCAGGGTCATGCAAATAAAAGGAAACAGGAAAAGTGGAAAAATGAAATGTGAAATGCATGACACTGGACAGACTTGTGATTTTTTTTATAAAACTTTTGTTTATAAACTTACTATTAAATCTGTTTTATAATTAATAAAGTGTTGTATTACAAATTTATGTTACACTTGTGTCCTTTACTTAGATTCTAGTTTACAGGCTTTCTGGAAGGAATCCAGAATATGCGACCAATTCTATGACATCTCTCAAAATTTGAGTATATTTTTCAAAACATTTCAGATTTACACAATTTTTACTTTCACTTAGAAACTGAGTCATGTTTTCCCAAACTATTTTCATCAAATCCAAACAATACACCCAATGTAGTTTGCAACTGCACTTATGAATAAGAATGGCAATTAAGACCAAATAGAAAATCTGTTCATTTTTAGGAAAACGTATATCAAAACGGCTGTTGTTAAGATTTAGTCTATATATGCTTGATCGTAATAAAGTTAACATATTTTAGACGTTCAAATGTAATCTGATCAGTGTATTACACAAGATCCAAGACGAATTGTGTACGTGACTATTTTGAAGCTGTACAAGTTCAAGGTAAAAAAATCACAGACTTGTAGCGATGCCAGCTGCTCAACGACTGAAATGTCTGCGTTTAATTCATAATTGCGAGATTTACAAAATTATCCATAACTATCCATTTTTTGCTAGAAATAGTTCCAAAATTAAAATTTGTAACGATTTTAGGATTACATGTACTAATATAATGGTCCCCTTTTCCCATCTACTGCTGTATCGTTGCACATACAGTATAGTCTACTATAGCTTTATGAATTAATTTATATCTTATTTGTTCCTCAAATAAATCAATAAAAATGAACCTATTTATGAAAATATGAATAATATATGTATATAAATGAAACCTAATTTAATAACCGATTAAATTTAATTGGACTAGCATGCCGATAAGTTTAATTTTTAATTGTAATTTCTGAAGCTAAGTTTCATGTGTGTTTTAAAATGCAGAAAAAAATTAAATCGTAAAATGCATGCATGCTAATTGTCGTTACAAATTTCTTGGTTTAATTACTTTATTTAGCATAGAATAGCAACTCAAGCTGCCAAGTTTCAGGAAGTGATGAAGAGCGAGATATAATTAATTAGCATATGAAATAAACAAACCATGAATGTTACATTCATCAAAGTTTATAAATAGGATGTTGCGAAACATTTCAAATAAATCTTGTAAAAAAAGCCACGTTCTCAACTAGTGGCCGAAAAAGAAGACGTGGCTTCTGTGATAAGGGACTCTCTAAAGTAGTAAGTAGTTCATCTTTGGTAAGATCAGAATTGTGCATGAAAATGATTTTTATGTAGCAATAGTCTGAGCCAATATAAATGCCTATGTCTAAGTTGGATAATTATAAACCTTGCAACAGAGTTGGCTATAAGGTGACCATGGATAAATCAGGTTTCCATATTAAACAGATAATGGCTCAACTAACCATTAGGCTATTGTCTTCCGGAACGGATGCTATTAATAGCTCCAATGGAAAATCTTATCTGTGTTTATGAAACATTGTTTCGTGTATTGAAGTTGGAAAGCATCAAACGGCTTCCGAAAGAGACAAAGGAGATCAAGAGGTCAATTGGAGATGTATTGTCTGAAGCGGCACAAAACACCGAACAGAAGGACTGGGCAGATCAAACAACTCATGCAACCAAAAGAAGTCAAAATAATCAAAGGACACTAGACATTACATTGGTTTGAGGTAGACCATTTAGCCGTGGCATTAATTATGCATCGAAATTATGCTAATTTTTTCCCAGCATTTCGTTTCATTTTGCATGCAAAAAGCTTCAGGAAGTTTTAAGTGGGTGAAGGTTACCAAGTACTCAGTTGGTCTCACATGGTACAACGTGTGTCACGGTAGTCATCTTGTAAAACTGATACAGACATCATTCAGCCGAATTTAGATTGCCATCCATCTCAAAGAAAAGCACAGTTCCTTAGCACATACTTAGATAATGTTCTTTTCAAAGTAATTAGTGATTCTCAGCAGTCTGTTGAACGTGGGAGAACCATAGATATCTTACAGCATATTTTATTTAACATGGCCTTTCTGCCAGATTTTAAGCAGGTACTGTACTCCATCGTGCTACCACATGGCAAGCAGCTGTGAATCCAGACCTTGACATTGAGGGCGCTGGAGGAGGGGTCAGGGGTGGAAGAATAGGCCCCACTGTTGAAGGGTGCTGAATCCTAACAATTGGATCGTTTTTTAGGCCAAGAGGGAGGGGATGGGGAATCCCTCCCAAAAGAAAATTGGTCATTTTGTGGATTCTTAAAAGTTTCTTGGAGATTAAGGGAATAGCAGGGGCAATTGAAGATGCCCAAGCAAGGGAGTATACTTTTCCCTTGAAGTCATCGTTGCACATGTATTATTCACATCCACCACACATCATCCATGTGGTGGAATGGTGTATACTCTTTTTTTTTGTCTTAATTATGCAAATCCTTTTAGATGTAGAAGATGTGTTAACAATTTGGTAAGACAGCCATTCCTTGTTCAGTCAATGTGATGCAACATGCTACCAACATGGGAATGACCACGGTTCCTTATCTCTATAAAGCATCAAGTTTATGGGCTACCAGTATGAAGATTAACCACGTTCCTGACTTGGGTGGCAAACCAAGTTAAGTTAGGATAGGTGAGATCAAGCATAAACTGAAGTATGCCTACAAAAATGAGGTTAGTTACCAACACATTGGCAAGGAGTGTACCACCGCCACAGCTATATTCATTGGCGAAGGAATTTTCATATTGTATAGTTTTATGTGTAGGCTACACAGGCAAACCGCGAACGGAGATAAAAATGACAAATGACAAGCATAAAAGTTCCTATTTTAGCATATAGTCAACTTTTAGTGCTGAAAAATCTTTCTTTTTTTTTTTCGCTTTACCCCTCGGGTAGGTCTCTCATGTGTTCGCCACTCAACATGATGCCAATGACCCTATGGCAGAAGTAGGGACGGTATGCGTCTAGGGTATGTCCTTCTAATGTCTCCGATGAAATTTCCCGAGAAACTCCAAGAAAAAAACTGGGTAGTCACATAGTCTTGCACATACCCAGGACATCCATTACCCTTTTTTTTTGCAAGATGCCAATGCCACATTTTGACATTTTCAGTGCACTGTCCAAAAACGAATTGGTAAGTAATGTCCGAGCTCCTCATCCATTGACCCCTTTCACCCCTTCACCCTTTCCCCTTATGGCCAGTTTAGGACTTGGTGACACTGTCCATCCTCCAATCCGTTAGGCGAAAAGGGGGATCATCGACGTAATAACATCACTCAGCGAACAGCTTATCCAATGATATATGAAAGTTCATTAAGCAATAAATGGACCATCAATTCGAGAAACACATCCAACAACCCCTTAAAGGTCGACAAATTATGGGGAGATTTTTATCGAAAAAGTAGTAAAACCTAGTCTGCAATTCGCGCAATTGTTCGCCAAACACACCTTTTCCCACCATTCCGATGCTCATACATCAAGTCAACTTTTTACATTAAAAAATAAAAAAAACCTAACTGAATCGGATTCAACAGCATTTAAACGACGTCGGACATTGTGGACACAAAGTGAACTAATATCTATACGGTCAACGGTGCTCTTGTCAAATGCATATGCGTCCCACGTAGGCTTGAGAGCTATCAAAATCTAAAAACACTGAAATCGTAATTGGTAAATTAACGAAAAGGAAATTGCAAAACAATGCGTCACTTGTTTATCGTGGGACCAACGCCTATATACCATGATTTTTGTGGTTCACTTTTTCGTTTTCGTTCTATGTCAATATTAAACGCAGCATCTGGTGGTCAAATTTAAAGAAGTTTTTTATACTTTTCAACCTACACTGACAGAGCGCAGTTTTTTTAAATCTTATTAAATGCAATGGAATATCCTAAAGGAACGGACACTTACACAGATAAAAAGAAGTCATAAACGAGAACTTCTTGTTTAACCCCTTGCTATTAAACTGAAAATATGGTTTTTGGCGTTAATAACTATGGCTAAGTACTTAATCAAACTTTAAAATTTTTAGTCGTTTATTCTGTAACATAAGAAAGATGGTCTTAAAACTGAAAGAAAATCCCTTTACAATATCTGTCACTGTGGGAATAACTATGGTCAAGTTCTTAATGAACTGTTAAATTTTTTTTTGTTCAGAAGACAAGGAAGACATCTGATAGCCGAATGAACATTCCCTTAAAATTCCTGGCATTATTAAAACTCTTTCGATTATATCATAGGATATGATGAAAATTCATATATTCATTGATCAACTGAATAACTAATTTCTGTCCTGTAGTAGAGAGTCGCCACTTGAAACCACTTACTGGAAAATGTCCAAGGAATTCAAGAAAATACATGCACCATATGATCTTGAACGGTGGCGTCATCTGAAGTGCCTATTTTCAAGCATGTAAGTGGTAATACATTTATACTATATATGTTTTAGAAGTACCGAAGTAAATGTTTTAGACTTTAATGTATATCAACTTAATGATTAACTTTTAGAGGTGGAAATACAATAAGTACAGAACCCTCTGCTTTGGTTGTCATCGGGCCATTTTAAATGTCCCAAAAAGAAATTATGAGGAGTTTTGGAGTGAACCAAAGAAAGACAACTGCAGCATAATGATTATGGATTTCTGGTGTCCTGTACATTACCTCAAGAAAACACTGGTCACTAATGGTTGTCCTTTAATGTTTGACTTCAAAAATCTGACGAGTTTCTTGCCTATATAAAACAACCCCCCTGGGCCATTGAAGGGTACTCCAACTGTTAGTAACATTATTGTCATTTAAAAAAAAGATTTCAAAATTTTACGAGCAAACTGACCTAGTAAACATTTGTATGCATTATTCGCAGGGTTTCTCACTCACTCATCTACCCTTAGTGGTACAACAAAGGGCTTTAAGCAGTTGCCACGAGGAGTATTTGGAGAAGAAATTCTTAAGTTACGAGGGCCAGGGAGGGAAAAGATCGTATATTATTTTTTCATAGCTGATCCACCCCCTAAAAATGTTCATTGCTCTCATATCCAGTATTAACCTTGGGATTCTGGCCTACAATTCCCCCACTTTTTCCATCTCCATCCATGCAGCGGGTCATTTATACGTGTTTCAACATCCCAAGATGACATTTCTTCTAAGTAGGGGCCTACCTGAGGGGTAAATCTACCCCCACTGGCACATTCTCAGGCCAAGGGCTCGAGCATAGCCCTCTGTATGTACACCTATTGCCAATATATACATTTATATGCTTATGGTGTGTTTTACCTCACTTTTTATGTCGTTATTTAGAAAGTGGTTTCTAGGAGGCCTAATCCTTCCAAATTTTCAACGAGCAAACATCTTCAAGGGCAAAACCGTCTGTTAACGAGCGTTTACAGAACGGACATAGCGAGAAAAATATGTCAAAGCTTTAATAGGTAAAATGAAATACACATACCTATAAAGTACGTGCATGTCTCGAGTTTCGAACATTCAAAACATGAGTTTCAAACGAATTGAGAATTTTCTGAATGATGCTTTTTCCGCATGAGCAACCTGTATGGCTAACTCAGGTTCCTGATTCCCTTAGCTAAAGGTAGGTTCGTTACAATAAATTTGAATTGACTTCATTTACCTGAAAATGGTGACAAGAATCTGCATCCATAATCTTGATAAAGTTTATAATTATTGAAATGTAATGTCATGTGCAATTTAATCAATGTAATGTGCAGCTCAAACGACATCTTCCTGAAGACACGTGTTGCATCCAGTTAATGAAGTTTCAGTATTATTTAATCAATAATACCAGTATGATATATGATTTTGGAGCAACCCATTATACATTTATTTTAAAAATATTAAAAATTTAATAACTCGTTACGCACTCCACTATGTGAAAATTTAAATCAATTTTTATTGGTAAAACACAATTGTGGAACCTGAATGCATCGCCATTGCACGACTCGCAATTGTTTGATAATGATGTTTTAAATGTAACTATACTGAAGGTGTGTTATAACGATCTAATTACGAAAACTTTAAAGAAATTCAAAAATAATTAAATAATTGACATCACAAGTTAATAACCCCTGCATCGCAGTTTTTAAGGTAGTAGAAAATTGGAAAGGTAGATAGTGTTTTGTGTTTACCCCCTTATTTCATAACCTTGGGCCCTCCTGTCAGGGGCGGCCATTTACACAGAAAAAAGGTCGGCCCATAAATTTTGAAAAAATCTGGAAAGCATGCTGTGTTAAAATTAATCGTTAAAAACGGCCTAATATGGACCTCCATGAGAAAATCGGTGACTAAGTGAGAGTGAGTGGAGAAAAACGAAAGTATGGCTCACCTTGGCCCTTGGGTCAAAGGGCAAAGGCGATGCTAGGTAGTCAAAAAAATAAGCTATTTAAGTCCCCAGTGGTCCAGGGTGGAGTGCAAAATGAACTTGAAAAAGTTCTCATTCTCCACCCCCAGTATAAACAAGGATAAAAAATTAAAAGCCCCGCTTGGGAAAGGCAAAATTGAAAAGACTGATGAGCGGTTTTTTTTTTCAGGTAAGATCCTTTTACTTTTTTTTGCTGCTTGACCCACACATGCTTCGGAAATTCTTGGCGAGGAAGCCATTATAAGAGTAAGTAAAAAAATCAACAAAAAATTGTTCTTCCTTCCCCATATGTGGGGGTTAATAATTTAATTCAGTAAACTACCCTGTAATCACCCGTGAATGATTGATTACAGAGTTATGCCTTGACTCGGCCTAGTCACCATCTACACCGGGCACATTGGTCATAAGCCACATGAGCAGGGTGGTTCTTATCTCAAGAAAGACTTATTTCAAATGTCATTATTTAGTTCTAAAGGGAATTTTGGAAATGATCTTCAGCCTACTTCATTCGCCATTTGCAACATCAAAAAGTTTTATAATCTTTGGAATCCACGATGACAACATATTTATACGATTAATTGAATTTGACGTGTTGACGATGATTTTGGGAGAATTTTACAGAAATACTTAGCAAAACTCCTGGTAATATGTTGGCATGGGTTTGAATGAATATAAAGCACCAAACAGATGGCACACCCAAATTTCATTCCAGCGACTTACAGAAAAAATTGTAGTTACTTTATAAAATCTCGTGATGTATATTAAAAAAATAGAACGAAATTAAAGGTAAATGTTGTAAACTTGTAATAGCTGTTTAATTATAATGGGGACAACACGTAAAGAGCTCAACTGATACCACAACCAAACCTCATTCCTGTGACATAAACTGGACAAAAAGAGAAATTTTCGCTGCATTTAAACTCTCTTGTGGAATTTAAAAAATTCATGAAAATTTGGCAAAATCGGATATTTCTAAAGTCAATATGTAAGGTAGTTAATCAAGTGGCCAAACTGATCAAGGAACCAAGCTGTCCCCAACACAGATGCCTCACAAACCGAGTTGAAACACTATGAAATATATTTAGTATAACGGTCTGCTAAAATCTTCTACAATTCTCGTGTAGAAGTGTTTTTAACATTCATTACCATATCATTTTTAGTTGCAAATGTATTCTATTTACAACACGGCATAAATTATGAGTAAACAGTCATCTGTCAAGAAACAAAGTTTTGCCATGTCTCATTTAAATGAGCGTCTTGTCTCTCTGACGGTCTGCTGCCACATCCTCCATCTTTTATCTGTGGCCAGACTAATTGGCATTTTTTAATTATGCATTTCCTAAGACAGCGCCAGTGTTTTAATAACGTTATAAAATAATAAGTAGAGGCCCATTTAACGACGATTAAAAATGGCAAACGTTACACCCATATGCAAATATGGGTATGGATATCCTCCCTCCAGCTGATCAATAGAAACACAGCAAATATACTTACTGCTCTCCTAAAGCTTTTTTTCTTCTTCATATCCAAATAAAAAACGAATATTTTAACAACTGTATATGATAATTCTGTGCCATACAAGCATTGGAAACGCCTAGAAACAATAAAAACATTATATAGATTCACATAACCTTAATGTGTCTTTAAAAAAAATGGGAGAATTGATGACTAATTATGAAAAAATAAAATGATTTGCATGTAAGTCTATTATATCTAGAAAACTTGAAGACATTTGACTATACATATATTCCAGCTTTCATTAATTTAAGAGGAATTCTTAGGAAAATTATTTTCTGGTGATACAAACGAATTAATCAATTAATCAAACAATTAATCATTTAACCTAAACACACCACTTATAAAAGCACGCATTTGAAACACCTGACGAACCTGTATAGTCTAGGAATTTGGGGAGCCCAATAACCCAATAGTGGTTGCTGTACAAAAAGTGTCTGGTGTAAGCAATTTCCTTGAAAAAGCTGATCAAACCCCATTGACTGGATTCAAGGGGTTATGGATGAGTTCCTGGTATATGTCTTTGCGAGCAATAATATAGTCTGCATTTTTTGCGCTATTTTTTCCTATCCATTATATATTGCCGTTAGACGTTAGACAAGGTGGGTTGATACTCTTTTTGTGGATTGTGAGAACCGAAAAATGCGACCAGAATCTATACAGGTAAGACACACCAAATTTTCAGCAAAAGGAGTAGCATAAAAAAAAATACTTTTTTATAAAAACGCCATATGCTTATTTACCAACCCGCCCCTATCCTGATATTGGTGCATAATAACACGTATCTCAAATTTGTATACCAACAAAATGGCGCCCATTGCTAAATGGTCCGCAGTCCACAATAACACAGTGAAACAAAATTGAAACCAGTTTTTTTAGCTGAAACTTTTGCTTAAATTTCAATGGCCCCAAAGGGTTATTAATGGTACAACGAAGCTGCAAGTTTTTATGAACGAATTTTTTCTCGAACATCGTGGTCCCCCTTTTTACCCCTTTTCAAAAACTTTCCAGCTATTTATCAGCGGACAAAAAATAATCTGGGTGTGGGAGATAAACAATTTTTGTTAAGCAAATTTCTCATGGTTCGATTTATTCTATGATATATTTCATGCAAAATTATGCACAAAAAAAACTAAGGAAGGGCACTGTCCCTCCTACCACCAGCACCCCCATCATTGCAGGGAGTTGAATTCAAAATTGGAAATGGTGGCCATCTTAGTGTCATGAATACAAAGCTTATCATACAGTACATGCTGTAACGTAAATATTAGTTCATTTTTCCGCATATTTTATTTTAAATTATTTCTGAAATAGAGTTTAAACTCCATATACATATACGTGCATATAACCCGCTAGTTTTAAAGACATGAAAACGTTATTTTTGTCCAACATACTTAGAGTTATACATGCATATGGAAAACACCCTTGGAGGGATACATATATATGGGTAACATACTTAAGCATGCATGCCAATGCATAACTACTAATTTCCCATTTATAATCATCTATTGAAGTTTCCATCAGAGCATCCATCCTGCAATATCGAAAGCTTTCTCGCATGACATACAGGAAGCTATCCCTTATGGAAAAAATTGATTGTAAACTGGTGAAAAGTGATTGCAAACTGCAAAACTGATGGTGAACTAATTGTTAACTGATATTCTCTGGTTACTGATCACAATGGACACTTATTGGCAAATAAATTGCAACCAGTCAAC